>CAOLHI010004659.1:0-104153 GCA_948474755.1 Ctenosaura bakeri | reverse complement strand
AAGAAGGAGCCATTCCATATGCATTCAAGGAGAAACACAGGCTAATGAAGGCCAATCTGGTTGAAACATCTCCCTTAAAGACGCCGAGAATAGACATATCATTAACTCTCACTATCTTTAGATCTAAATATTATATCTATCATTGCTGTGTTTGATATGTAGTCGGTAAGAATGTATTGTAAGAACTATTCATCTTCACACGGAAGGATGAAATAGTTGAATATTTACATCCCTTTGTAACAAGGGGCAGTGAATGTACATATTTGGATTTTCGAAGAATTATAGAATAATATCAAAGCAAGCACAAGGCATAGTATGACATTGCACATGAGGCCTCCACGATCACAAGCACAAGGGGTGGAAGGAGAAACAGCACAAAAATGGCCATTTCTGCACTACACTGTTATATTCCATTTTCAACCTCCTGTGGAATTCTGGGACTTGTAGTTTAGGGAGGAACGTTTAGAACTCTCTGCCAGAGAGCTCTTTGGTCTCCGTACACTACAACCCCAGAATTCCACAGGATGTTGAAAGTGGAATAATAGCACTAACTATGGCCATTTCCGCACTACACTCTTTTAGCGTGATTATTCCAATTTCAACATCCTATGGAATCCTGGGGTTTGCAGTTTTGGGAGGGGCCGGCTGGCCCCTCCCAAAACTGCAAACCCCAGGATTCCATAGGATGTCGAAAGTGGAATAATTGCGCTATAAGAGTGTAGTGCGGAAATGGTCCAAGCAGTGCAGAAATGGCCAATGTCATAGCATCAACTGGATCCACCTAGACGTGACAAAGAAGAGAAGAGGCACAGAGATGAAGCTCATCTGACGCTGTGCCATTGCCTGTCCGTCTTTGGTGTTGAAAAAAATTGTTATTATGGGATAAAAAATGCAAAACTCCTCGGCTCATTGTATTTAGCTGTATCATCAACTGAGCACCTTTCCTCCAAAAAAAAGTTGTTTAGTGTTTTCAGCATACAATATTAAATGAGATTTGGCAGCTTTTAGCAGACTGGGTGCTCAAATCCAACGGATCTGTTCTGCTCGAAAGCCTCTTAACAAACAATAGCTCAACCTCTTCCAAGGCAGGTTTTTTTCTCCCCCGATTATCTTCAGATGTTTGGATCACAGCTCCCATAACCATGCTTGTTGGATCATACAGGAACTGTCAAAACTATCTAGGGCAATCAAGCTATCTGATGTGGGGACCAGCATTTTGTTTCCCCCAATGCACCAGGGATTGGTACCATATTTCGGCCGTTGGCTACAAACAGTCTCTTTCTTTTCTGGAAGTCACCAGTGACCACCAGCCAACGGCTTGGGGACTGGCTCCAGCCCATGGACCACCACTTTGAGTAGCACTGGTCTACATGGTACCAGCCACTGATTCTTGTTCTGGAGCAAAAGAAAACACACTTCCTCCATCCACGCAACAGACATTAAAATAGTGGAAGGTGGCTGCTTTATTACCTTATGGGTTCCTTTTTCACAGGGAACAGATACAACTGTTTCAGCTTTTCCACATAGGGCTCTCCAGACCCCTGGCCACCTTTATCACCCTTCTCTGGACACATTTCATTTCACTTAATTCATCCAACACTCATTTCTGTGTCTGCAACATCCATTTTTCTCCCTACCATTTTGCCTCCATCAAGATGGAAGTCTGGGGCCCTCTGATACTATACAGTCACAGCACTTTGATACTGCTTTAGTTGCCATGGCTTCATCCTATAGAATCCTGGAATTTGTAGTTTCAGAGGATACTTAGAATTCCCTGCCAGAGAGCTCTAGCACCTCACCAAAGTACAAGTCCCAGGATTCCAGTGGATGCAAATATGGCCATTAAAGTGGCATCAAAGCGCTACAATTGTGCCAGGTCACAGAGAAAACCCCCCTCTTATATTGGCATCATATTATTTGTGTGCAGATACCATCATATCTAATAAGATATTATTATATCTAATAACTGCGGCAAGGTTGACATATGTGCAGCACTGGAAAGAAAAGAAACATATTGATATAGAAGAATGGAAATTAAAAGTTCTGGATATGATAGAGATAGAAAAGTTAGCATTTTCTTTGAAGAATAATTTATCCAGAACTTTGAGAAAGAATGGAAAAGAGTATCGGATCGGATAAGGATATAAATGTATAAGAAATCAAAGAAGAAATAATGTAAGCGTTCTTCTCTCTGTAAGATGGAAATTATGTTTGTAATGGAATGGAAACAAGCAATTTCAACTGGAAGATTTAAGCATGGAAGTGTGTGGGGGGGTTATTTTCGAGACAAACTTTCAATTAAAAAAAGATATATATTATTTGTGTGCAGAAGTGAAGTGTAAGGAATTTAAGAGCTTCTCCTTAAAAATGCTGGGAAGATTTCCCTCGGCTGGAGGAAGTAGCTGGGATGTTTTTGCAAGCGTTATCTATCAAGGCAGCCAAACATTCATTTATCATCCTTCTAGACCAGACCAAACAACTAATTATAAAATGCCTGGAGTTGCACAGGGCATTTGCACAGGGGCAGGGAGACACAGAACATACCTTCACATGCTTTGTTATCAGCCGCCAGTCTGTATCCAGGGTGGCACTCACAGTGCGCCACCCCGCGGCGATTCTGGCATTTGTGCATGCAGCCTCCATTCCTTTCAGCGCATGGGTTTCTCACTAGGAAAACAAAGAGGCAGCAAGTCAACTGGACGTGGCCCTTAAGTTATCGCTATAGCCGTTGGGGACCCTTGAACAAAACATAAATATCCCACGATTTTTGACAACTCATTTTTCGGTGTTCCACTCTTTCCACCGTTGTAAATTACAGTAGGTTCTCTCTATGCAGCAGGATACATTCCCAGACATATGGTAGATAACGAAAAGCATGGATAATGAAACACTTTTTCCAATGAGACTAATGACGTGGGTATGGAGACAAGTACGAGCTTGGAGAGGAGGCCCTGAACTTGACAGAATTTTAAACTCTAACAGCGAGAAGGCTTTGCAGCCATGATTTGCAGCCCAAAACCAGTGCACAAGTGATAAAAGCATAAAAATAGGAACGTGTGGTCCAAAACAGAAATAGGAACAAAATGCTTTCAGACTGCATTTCAGCATGGGGAAGCAAAACTGGGGTTACCAGTCATGTGGATAAAAGGGACCTGTACAGGCAGGCAATTTCTTTGTGTGCTCCACAGGAAGAAGGCAAGAGGAGAAGACTAGGTTCTGCTTTTCAACCAATTCTTCTTTTCAATAGAGCTCTGGTCCCCTCCAATAAGCAGGGGATGCCTGTACTCTCAGTGGACCTCCTTCCTGAAGGGCAGCCAAATCCTTCTCCCTTCCTCCTCCGCTCTCCTTCCCTTTGGTGCTACCTGTCTCTCTAGATCAGGGGTGGGCAAACTGTTTTTGTGGCTTGCGGGGCTAAAAATGCCTTCTGGGAAGTGTGGCAGACTTTTTAGCTCTTTTTCTTTTAGGACCATGGGCCCTTTTAGGCCTTTTAAAAACTTCCACTCACTTCCTGTTGTTAAAAAGTCCTCACTTGAGCCTATAAATGTGGTGAAAATTACTCCTGATGCCCCACAGAAGGAATTGGGGAGGGGAAGAGTTTGTTTTCTTTTTTCTTAGGGGTGTTGGAGGTGGTGCAGTTCTCCCAGGTCTCCTGGGGGTTCTAATGCAGTCTTGTACCTTCCCACCATCCTTGCCAGCAGTATTTCCTCCATTGCCCAGGTTCTCAAAAGCAACCATCATCTCAGGTCTCTGGGTCACCAACTTGAGTAATGGCCGTTGGGTACTGTCAACATATCAGTGTTATTGAACTACAACATTCCAGACAACCAGTGGTTGTGATGTAGATGTTGAACGGCATAACCAGAGATAAGATGTACATCTTGAACAATATGGAGAACCAAGGATGGAGAGATCTTCCAGGCCAATGGTCAGAGCCACACCCAGCACCACCTTCTGAGTTTGACCAGCCAAGAAGGACAAATGCCTTTAACTCCCATCCCAAAGAGATAACCCAGAAGGATGCCATAATCAATGGTATCAAAAACCACTCAGAGGTACAGCAGAAACAACAAAAATGACCAAAGCTGTGTCCATCTCATAGGCAAACCTGAAGCCAACCTGAAACAGAATTAGATAATCTGTTTTTCCAAGAACTCCTGGAGCTAAGAAGCCACCATACGCTCTTAACTTTGCCTAACAAAATTAGTATGGAAGAGTGGCTGATAATTCTCTAGTATGGTGGGATTCACACAATAATAGGATCATTACAGCCTCTTTTAGGCAGGCTGGAAACTTAGATTGCTGCAGAGAGGCATTCACTACTCCCTTTATCCACTTAGGCCATTTCCGCACTAGCCTGTTATAGTGCCATTATTCCACTTTCAACATCCTATAGAATCCTTTGAGGCCCCTCCCTAAATTGCAATCCCCAGGATTCCACAGAATGTTGAAAGTGGAATAGTAGCACTATAACAGGCTAGTGTGGAAATGGCATTAGTCAGTCCTCCTCTGGCTGCTTTTTAAGAGTCAGAAAAGGCAAAGTTCCAGTATGCATGTGCTAGCTCTCAACTCTCTAAGGATCCTGTCCACATCCTCAAGCTATAAAACTGAAACAAACCAAATAGCACAGGACAAGTGGGAGCCAACATTATATGTATGGGATCTGTATCAACAGATGTAAGGATGGTATCAGTTTCATGGACCAGAAAGACCTGCTTCCCCCAGGCTCATGTTCTCCAGATGTTTTGGCTACCATTTCCATAATTCCCGGCCAGACTGGCCAATAATCACAGGTGGTGGCGTAGCAGTGGGAAAGACCTGGAAGGCACCAGGTAGGGGAAAGACGGAATGGGCTATTGTTCAAGGAGGTTCTGCTAATCAAGCTGTACCAGCTTTTGCCAGGAGTGGGTATGCTTTCTTGCTGACTTTGAAAAGAAAGGAGGAGGAGGAAGCGGCTGTGCAGTTCTGGCTCTTAGAAAGCAAAACAGTCTTCCCGACAGACCTCTGGCAGCTGCTTGTCTGCCCCTCTAAACATCCATGGATGTCCTTTCAAGTATAGTCAAAATACCAGCCAGTGTCAAGACTCCACGGAGAGACACAATCTGAGCATTCCACTAAGGCTTCTAGTTTCATCATCTGAAGAAGCCCTAATCTCGAATCATCTCCTTAGCACCCTCTCTTTGGGTCCTTTATCTTAGCCACCCCAGTTGGTCTCTTCTGCCTCTACACATGCATACACACCTCCTTGGCCACCTGAGAAGATGGAGACAACAGTTGGTGAAAATAGAGGGAATTCTCTCAAAGAATTCTAACTCTTCTCTGGCACCGGAGCCTCCTGGTCTGATACTATTTCGTTTGGGTTGGCTGCATTCCTTTTCCTCTTCCTTCGCAGACAGCGTAACCCTGTCCCCCGGAAGGTGTCCCAAAGAACATAAATCTGTGCCATTGGGGTGTGCTTCTAAACACAACCTTGCAATCCAATCCTGGTGCCTCAACTCGGGGGACTGTAAGGAATTCGTAACCATTTCCTGACCAGCTGATCTCACTCAGAAAGTGTGTGGAAACCCTCACAGGAAACTTCCTGCACAAAGGAGGGGGTTGCGGCAGGCCTGATAACACTCTTGGTTTAATCTGGAGCAAGAGAAGCAATGGAAATTCTGAAGTGACCGCTGCTAGCCTGGAGGGATGGGATGACAGGGAAGAAACTGAAACTATATGATACCTAAAAATGGGTAAACCTGACATTCAGATACCTGGTCACATAAAGAGCATTAAATACATGTTTTAGTACATTTTAGAGTGCCACACTTCTGTTTTCCCGGCTCATTTTATTTATTTATACACCTCTAAGGTAAATGAACACGGCTGTTAAAAAATGCTGCAAAGAAACTAAGCTATAGAAAAATTTGAGGACCTTTCTACCAAGAATGTCTGCAAGTCAAGAGAGCAAATCTAGAGACAATGGCCCTGAAGGAACAGACCTTGATGGCATCATTGAGAGCAACTGGAATGATATTGTGGACAGCTTTGATGACATGAATCTGTCAGAGTCACGTCTGGAAGGAATCTATGCTAATGCTTTTGAGAAACCCTCTCCCATCCAGCAACAAGCCATTCTTCCTTGTATCAAGGATTATAGATGCAGAAAAATTCCCACACCCACATGACCATCCCAAATTATTCTGAGCCTTCAAAGGTTATGGATACTCACAAATGCAATGTTTCCCATCATCCTTCAGCTGGTAATTTTGCCGGCACTGGCACTGGTGTTGAGACAGAGATAGCTGCACACAATCATGTTCACATCCGCCATTGTTGATAGCACAGGTGTTGATGGCTAGGAAATAAAATGAGAACATCATGCTCAGTAAAGAAAGAAGATGTGCAAGAGGTCAAGCCCCATCATTTGGCTGAAGAAGTATTCTCTTTTGCTTGTTGAATCTCCTTTGGGTACTGAGTCTTTCTTTTAGCTACTGAATCCATTGACAGTTATAGAATCATAAAGTTGGAAGAGACCCCAGGGGACATCCAGTCCAACCCCCTGCCATGCAGGAACACCCATCAAAGCACTCCCAACAGATGGCCATCCAGCCTCTGCTTAAAAACCTCCAAGGAAGGAGACTCCACCACACTCTCTGGTAGCATATTCCACTGCCAGATAGCTCTGACCATCAGGAAGTTCTTCCTGAGGTTCAGGTGGAATCTCCTTTCCTGCAGTTTGAATCCATTGCTCCTTGTCCTTGAAGCAGTGGAAAACAAGCCCGCTTCCCTCCTCGACATGACACCCCTTCAAATATTTAAACATGGCTATCCTGTCTCCTCTTAACCTTCTCTTCTGTAGACTAAACATCCCCAGCTCCCTGAGACGCTCCTCACAGGGCTTCAGGGCTTCCATACCCTCCACCACCTCTGGACATGCTCCAGCTTGTCAATATCCTTCCTGAAACGAATACTGGACACAGTATTCCAAATGAGGTCTAACCAAAGCAGAATAGAGTGGTACCATTACCTCCCTTGATCTAGACACCATACTCCTATTGATGCAATGAAGAATCACATTGGCTTTTTTGGCTACTGCATCACACCGCCGACTCATGTTCAACTTGTGGTCCACTAAGACCCCTAGATCCCTTTCACACATGCTGTTGTCCAGCCAGGTGTCTCCCATCCTATATTTGCATATTTCATTTTTTCTGCCTAGGTGTAGAACCTTACATTTCCCTCTGTTGAAATTCATTATGTCAGCCTTGGCTCATCTCCCCAATCTTGTCAAGAACATTTTGAATTCTGCATGCTCTCTATTCCATCATCTAGTCAGGCCAAGTGCAAGACTGTTATTCCACATTTTCACCCAGCCCCTTGCCAATTCACTGCCAAAAGCTGAAACAGCTGTCTTTATAAGGAAGACGATACATTCATGGTGGCAAGGTCTATCAAAGGCTATTAGCTGCACGTGCCATCTAAATGTCACCCATGTTCAAATGTAGCACATATTTAGGTTGTAGGAATAATCTATTTTGGCTTGATCTGGGAACTACCGCTTCAGTTGAGATCTCCGATTTCAGGAAAAATTAAAAACAGAAAAAACTAAACACAATTTTTCAGGAAAAATCAAACACAATAATATGGTGTGTGGATGAATGGCAAGGTGTAAGCAACTCTGGTTGGTGCTTAATGCAAAATTCTTAAGGACACCATCCCTAAGTCTCCAATGCTGAACTGTTGACCCTATGGACAACACAAAGCCAAAGCTGAAAAAGACACAACTAAAACTGGGTCTTACAAGCTCAGTTTTCAAGGGCTGATTCTGCCTTGGTTTTCAGTCTCCTCCTAAATTCCATTCAATATGGAGTCCACAGCCCTACCCTCCAGCTTTTTGCAAGATTGGAAAGAAACATTCATATATTAAACAGTTTTAATGATACTGCCATGTTAAACTTTCATTTTTGAGTATATGGGGCTTTTCCAAGAAATAAAGCATATACAAAACAGTGCACGTGTCTTAAATTATGAATATGGACAGTGTATCTAATTTTTTTTTCAAAAAGAAACACAAACCCAGCTTTCGTCCAGCTCCACTCAAAGTGAATTTGTGGATCACTGCCAGTCTACAAGCCACTGGCAGCATGCCCATAGCAAATTTCCAGGAAACTGTGCAAATGGGATAATAATGGTACTGGTCCCTGGTGGACTCGGGCACGGGATGGCTGGTTCACCAAATCAGACAGCTTGAGAAACGTTGCTTCAGTCACTGGGAAAATGTTGTATTCGCTGTGCAAATAAATGCATTCAGATTGTACTAATTTCAGTGAGGGAGTTAATGGTACATTCTTGCAACTTGATACAAACCAAGGAGAGGAAGACAATACAGGGGAGATTTGGAGAAACTCAACCAAACTGAAACCAATGATTTGACACCCTTAGCTTGACATGGTGCAGTGGTTTTAAGTGTGGGGGCAGGACTCCAAGGACTCATTCATGCTACAGATTTATAGTGCTGTTATTCCACTTTAACTGCCATGGATGCATCCTCTGGAATCCAGGGATTGGCATTTTCGGGAGGGATGTTTAGAAGTCTCAACCACAGATCTCTAGGGTCTCACCAAACTACAAACCCCAGGACTCCACAGGATGGAAGCATGGCAGTTAAAGTGGAATAATAGTACTACAATTGCCTAGTGTGAATGGGTCCCAGGAGACCAGAGTTCCAAGCCCTGTTTACCCTTAGAAACCCAGTGGGTGACCTTAGGGAAGTCATACTCTCTCAACCTCAGAGGAAGACAATGGCAAACCTTCTTTAAATTAATCTTGCTAAGAAGGCTCTGTGATAGATTTGCCTTAGGGTCACTGCAAGTCAGAAAGCACACAACCACAACAGCTCCTGTTGAAAGGGTGTCTCTAACAGCTAGATCAATCAACAGCAACACTTCCAAAGGCGTCTAAGTTTTCAGAGTTTTGTAAGGATTCTGCCTTCCCCAAATAGCACCCATAGAAGAATTTGCTTGGTGTGCAAAAGGAAAAGCCACAAATAATGTTCTAATTTCACTCTAAGTGATTCTTCTCACCAAAAGCTGCCTGACAGAGCTCTCGCATGGCTCCTCTGAGACAGAACAACTGCAGAGAAATGAAGCAACGCTTTTAGAGGCACAAAAGTACCGTAATTGAGAATCCTGCCACACCCTGCACAGCAGCTGGTCCCAAGCGAGCCTTCATAGGCAAGAACTGATGGAGGCCTGCTGCTTTGATGCTTGCAATATAGACAAGTTGCCTTCATTCAACCAGGGGATCTGCTCTTTCCTTAGGCAAGACTTGGGACCGTGCATGCATGAGCAGTCCCAAACAGTCCCATAGGCAAGAAGAACTAACAAAAGAATGGACCCCATGTCAAATTAATGGAATTTGTCCTTAATTTGCAAGCATCAAAAGAAAAATTATTCAGATAGTGCAGTGATAAAAGGTACGGGCCTCCTGTATTTATATTATAACTCGCATTTATACCTGGTGTTGCCCGAGATTTTATTTTCTCATAGGGTAATATTTGTTAGAAAGATTTAAGATCCTGTATCTCGAATTCTCCAAATTGTCTTGTCCAGTACCTGTAACTTTTCCCCATATTCTTCAATCCAATCTGTATTCAGAGTTATTAACATGCAGAGGTTGGGTTCCTGAGGGAATACACGGCCCTCTTCCTTGCTGCTAGGCCTAGTCTCCATAACAACCAGCCTATTCAAGACAGGCACAGTTGACTGGGGTCCAAGGGCTCTCAGGCTGAGAATTCTAAAGGCAAACCACAGGATTCCATAGAATCTTTTCAGGCAGCCAATCATATCAGGTCTTCGCCTGACACAAATAAACAAACTTTGACTTATATCTTAGATAATCCTGGAGGTAGTGGGAATGCTTGGGCCCCTTTTCTCTTCCACTTGCCCATGCAACTCTCTTTGAACATCCTGAAATCCAACTAGTGCATTAGCAGAAGAATACTTTGCCTCCCAGCGAATAACCCCAGTTGAACCTCATAAATTTTCCGACTGTACATGTCGACTGTAAAGCCCAAGCGCTCTGTTTGCATTTACCATACTGAGCACATTCCAGCCTGGGACAAGTAATAAAAACCAGAAGCCATTCTCTGGCAAGATGCATGACCAGATGTACATGTGCAGCAGTATGGGGGGTTGGCAGCACTTTCGAATCAGGATGTAGAAGTATACATGGCACCCATGCTCGGTGGAAAGATCAAACCAATAACATGGAACGGCATTTCAGTACATACCACCCACCCCAATAGCTGGAAGTCAGCAATGAAAATGTTTGAGGAGAAAGACTAGGAGCTCAGCTTGATTTCTTTGCGGCACAAGTTTAATGGGAAAACAGCTTCCTTTCTTTTCCAGTCTCTTCCGAGGAGAAATGTGACAATACATATAATAAAAAGGCAAAAGAAGTTGCTGCCATATTTGCTTTTGTTACCATTTTCTTCCCAAGCAAAGAGATGCAGGAAGAAATCTGGTTTTAGAGAGCCAACCTAGTGAAATCACATTAGTGATGGCTTAACATGCCCTAGTCCCAATGTGGTGTTGTCGTTTGAGCATTGAACTACAACCCTGGAAACCAGGGTCTGATTCTGTGCTCGGCCATGGAAACCACTGGGTGACCTTGGGCACATCACACACTCTCCGCCCCGGAAAACCCCATGACAGTGCCTTAGGGTCACTATATGTCAGAAATGACTTGAAGGCATACAACAGTAAGTCATTTTAATATGAAACAGCATGATATAGTGGTTTGAGTGTTGAACCAGGACTCCGAGAGATCAGATTCCCACTCAGCCATGGAAACTCACTAGGTGATTAGACAAGTCACATTCTCTCAGCCTTAGATGAAGTCAATGGCAAGCCTCCCCTGAAGAAATCTTGCCAAGAAAACCCAGCGATAGGTTTGCCATAGAGTTCCCCTAAGTTGGAAATGATTTGAAGGAACATAATCAGAACTCATTTGGAATACCGTGTCCAGTTCTGGGCACCTCAATTCAAGAAGGATGTGGACAAACTGGAGCATGTCCAGGGGAGGGTGACCAAAATGGTGGAGGGTCTGGAAGCCATGAAGCCCTACAAGGAGCGTCTTAGGGAGCTGGGGGTGTTTAGTTTGCAGACGAGAAGGTTAAGAGGGGACAGGATAGCCATGTTTAAATATTTGAAGGGATGTCATGTTGAGGAGGGAGTGGGCTCGTCCTCTGCTGCTCCAGACCAGGACAAGGAGCAATAGATTCAAACTACAGGAAAAGAGATTCCACCTAAACTTCAGGAAGAACTTCCTGGTGGTCAGAGCTGTTTGGCAGTGGAATCTGCTGCCTCAATGGAGTGTGGTGGAGTCATCTTCTTTGGAGGTTTTTAAGCAGAGGCTGGATGGCCGTCTGTTGGGAGTGCTTTGAGGTGGATTCCTGCATGAAGGGAGCTGGACTGGATGGCCCCTGAGGTCTCTTCCAACTCTATGATTCTATGGTTCTAATAATGATTCTTTTTAATGAGTCTGCTTTATTTGGGACTAAGACTAGATTTAGAACCAGCACTGTGAAGTGGTTTGAGCATTAGATGACAACCTTGGCGATCAGGATTCAATTTCTGCTCAGCCAAGGAAATTCACTGGGTGATCTTGGGCACGTCGCACACTTTCAGCCCCAGAAAACCCTCATAGGGTCGCTATAAGTCAGAAAAACTTGAAGGCACATGACACAACAACAGGAAGACTGGATTTATTCTAGAAGTTGTTTAAGCCCAGATGCTCTTTCAAAACAGCCGTTTCATCCAATGTTGCGAAACTGAATTTATGTGGATTCTAAGATCTCAAACCACACTGACAGTTTTTGAAAGAGCTTGCTCTGTTTTGTATCTCCCTCCCTTTGTCTCAAATAGAGAATGGCTCGAAATCATCCAACTGGAGCCTCACTTTTGTTAAACTGAATCCTATTATTATTATTATTATTATTATTATTATTATTATTATTATTATTATTATTATTTTATTTGTATCCCACCTCTCCATATGGATCGAGGCGGCGAACAACTTACAAATAGCATGTATTTCGAAACATTTCTATACATGCCCCCAACAAGCTGGGTACTCATTTTACCGACCTGCGAAAGGACGGAAGGCTGAGTCAACCTTGGAGCCCAGCAGGATCGAATTCACAACCTTGTGGCTGCAGTACCAGCATTTAACCACTGCGCCACCAGGGCTGCTTTCAGTGGAAACTCATTCTCTCCCCAGCTGCTAAGATCTTTTACTCAGGCCTTCTGTGGGTGTCCACACAACTGGAGATGATATATGTGATTACCAGGGGAAAGATCTTTTTAGTGATAAATCAGATCGATGGCTCATCCTTCACTGGAAGCAATAAGACAGAATATTGACAGCCATTTATCTATCAGGGTTGCAAGGAGGTTGTTTTAAGCTTCTTGAAGGGAGCAGGACTGGCTCAAACCCAAAAGCTCTTCCAACTGGCTGAGGATTTGGGGAGTTTAAAAAAGTAAGTTTTCCCAAGTTCCGCCCAGTACAGAACAAACACATGGTGAAAACACAGATTCAGAGCTGAGTAGATGGAAAAGTCTAACCAATTTTTCCATCAGTTTGTTTCTCTGAATTCAGTGGTCACACTTCTGGGCTCCACAGGATCAACAATAAACTCTATTCCCAAAGCACGATTGGGAGAACGCGACATACTTTAGTCAACTTTTGTTCTGGAGCCTGGAAGCACTGTGGCTTTTGTGGAAGCCCAGATATTTGGACCAGTCATGGTTCATTATTTATTTTAAACTAAGGTCTTTTAAAAAATATTCTGCATTTTTTTTTTCAACTCCCAAAGCTTACTGGCCTTTTTTTTGCTCTTTGGCTCTGCAAATTTACACAGCCACCAAACCTTGGCAGAAAATTTGCATCTAACCAAGCTTAGAATGATGACCTTCAGTAACTAATGACTTTTACAGTTACAGTGCATGAATGACCTAGTTGGAAGGGATGTGGGAACATGTCAGGAAAACCTCCTCCCTTATCCGGGGACAGTTTGATTCATGGAGAGAACACCAGAAGTGTGGCAGTTTCTATGCCAGTGATGGTCAGTTGCTTCAGCAACTAAGGATGGCTAGTAGTTCTTCCGGGCAACTAAGAGATGTATGGCAGCAAGCACATGGCAGACCAGGAAGACAACAATGTCTTTCCGACTACAGACAGTTTATCTGGGATAGCAGGTATCCCTCTGGGAATGTTCTGCCATCTTATGCTGGACAGAAGAGACTTGTCAGGTTGGAAACTGCTGTGGTTGCACAAGGACAATTTTAGATTGTCTTGCTTTTGGTGTACAAATGAAACAGAGAGGGTGATAAAATGCAGCCTTGTTTCACTCCCTTGCTTATTGGAAATCATACCGTTTCTCCATATAGTGGCATCTCAAATTTTGCAAGGGTTTTTGGAGTGCAGAACCCTCAAGAAAGCAAAAAAAACCAAAAAACCCACAAATAATTCACCCCCCTCCCAAGTGAGAGCTTCCCTTCCAGGCCCTCTCTCCCATTCGGTTATGTTTTGTCTGAGGGCACTGCCTTCCTTCCGGGCACCCATGCAGAAGATAAGTGGATGGGAGGGGTCAGCCACATGCCCAGAGAAGGTATGCACATGCGCCTTCCCCTCATTTCACTTGCGCTTTGCCCAGGCACACTGCCTTCAAGGTGCCCAGGAGATAGGCAAACAAATGGGAGCGCATGACTCAGGTCAGCTCTCAGTAGTTACAGTGCAAGAGCTCTCCTCTACCGACCACCTTCCGCCTCTCCTCCCAGGCAGACTCCATCGCTGTCCCAAGCCAGCCTCCCTTGGAAAACCAATGAAGAAGGTCTGCTTTTCTAAAAAAGAAAGCCATGTGATGGAAAACATCAAGTTGGAGCACATTCTTTGTTCCTCTCAGGGTAAATATTTATGCAAGGAGATTGCTGGCTGAAGGAACTCCTTTCATGCATGGGCAAGAATGCAAGAGAAAGAAGCACATGTTCACAGGCTCTGAACATTTGCGGGGCTACGCGCACTCAACCCGGTATGCTTGCTTTCCTTAGTTGCAACTGATATTTTGCTACAGACTGTAACATAGCCCAGGCTGCCATGCTAAGAAATCTTTCCCGTCATTCCCGAACATAAAAATGTTGATTACTATGTTCTGGGGAAAACAACCACATTCCCATTTATTGCCATGTGGGCTGCTTGGGGTTTTCTTGCTCTGTGTTTAATAAACTGATCTGTTTTGCAATGCTCCCTCTGCTAGACAGAAACACCAGATGATAACATCCCACACCCTACTCCCAACATGCCGAGCCAAAATCTGGTGGCTGACAAAACAACAACACCACACAAAATTAAAACACACACACATACATACATACCAATTTTTTTAAAAAAACAAACAAAACAGTTTGATTCTGGGATTCCTTCACAGAGCTTGGGGGAAATTACCTTTTTTTCTATTATCATTTCTAGCATTCCACCAAAACATCCCCCTCTGTGAAGAAGTGTGGGGGGGAATTATTTGGTAAATGTCACTCCTTAAAAAGGAGTTAGTCACACTGTTGCTGTTGTGTGCTTTCAAGTCGTTTCCAACTTCTGGAGAGCCTAAGGCAAACCTATCTTAGGGTTTTCTTGGCAAAATTTGTTCAAAGGGGGAGGATGTTTGCCTTCCTCTGAGGCTGAGAAAATGTGACTTGCTCAAGGTCACACAGTGGTCACCAGGAGCCCTGGTGGCGCAGTGGTTAAATGCTAGTACTGCAACCACAAGGTTGTGAGTTCGATCCTGCCGGGCTCCAAGGTTGACTCAGCCTTCCATCCTTCCGCAGGTCGGTAAAATGAGTACCCAGCTTGTTGAGGGTAATTAGCTAAAATACATTGTAAACCGCTTAGATAACATTCAGTTGATAAGCGGTATAGAAATAAATGCTATTGCTATTGCTATATTGGTCAAGCAGGGATGCAAATCTTCATCTCCAAAATTTTATATAGTCTAACATTTGAAGCACTATACCACACTGGCTCTCTCATCCCTTTTAGCAACATTACAAGTTGTTAATTATTTCTGCAAAAGGAATAGCATTATGGCACCACTAATGTCTGCTAACAGCAACACGGTCTAGTGGTTTGAGCCTTGAATTTTAACCCCGGAGGCCAGGGTTCAATTCCCTGCTCAGCCATCGAAACCCACTGGGTGACGTTGGACAAGTCACACGCTCTCAGCCTCAGCGGAAGGCCACGCCAAATCCCATTGCCTGGCAAACCAATCTTGGTACAGAAATGACTTGAAGCCACACAACAAAAACAGCAATACCTAAGCAATACCTTATTGGTAACATAACTTTAGAAGGTGATAATTCCAATTCCAGAATTTTGACCAAGATAATACAAGCCTGGACTAGAAAAACGTTTCCTTACTCTGGCTAGAATTCACTGCCACAAGGCACGGAGAGGGCTAGAAGCTGCTTAAATGGAGGGTGAGGGAGACAAACGCATGGAGGAGAGAAGACCTAATGCTACCAGCTCCATGGTAATTTGGGCTGTATTTTGCAAAACTTAAGCCCCTGAAGCAACGGTAAAAGAGTGACTGTTCAACTATAAAGCAGGAATGTTTGCTTAATGCCAAGGGCATATGCACTGCCCAATTTCAGGCAGGAAGCCAACCTAGCTGCAAACAAACTGATAAAAGGAGAAATGGCCTGAAAGAGAGCGTAAATAAACAATTGGGTTGTAATAATGAACCTGAATATAGAGGGTTCCTAGTGTAGATGGCTGATGTCATTCGGATGGAAGGCAGCCAAGAAGCACTGGCTTCCAAGTGGTACATCACGGAGTAAAGACCAGTAAGATCTCTGATCTGATTGTACGAGAATAATTGCTTGCATAAACAAATTAACAGAGTTTACATTAGTGGGGGCTAGTAAAGATCTGTCTGTGATTGGACAGATAGAGGCGGGAGATACTATAAAATCTGTTCAGGAGAGACAGAGGCCAGACAGACTGAGGCCATTTTCGCACTAGCCTGTTACAGCGCTGTTATTCCACTTTCAACATCCTATGGAGTCTTGGGGTTTGCAGTTTAGGGAGGGGCCTCATCACTAATATAAATCTCTTTGGTTCAACAAGTCTACTTTAGTTGGTTTTAGCAATGTTGTTAGACTGCCAGTCTCAGCAGCCCTGACCAGCAAAGACAATGACAAGGAGCATCAAACTGCAATCCAACAGCATTTGGAGGTCCACCATGTTCTCCAAGCCTGATTTAAGCCAGTTCTTTTCATTCTTTCTACATGCATCAAGGGGATAGCTCAGATGAGCCACTTCTGCATGCCTGACCACTTCTTACTTATCCATTATTGATCCATTATTGACAGATGTAGCCTTTGAAGTAATCCATTGGGAAGTACTCCATCAATAGAGATGCCCAAGGAATTTTGCAAATTCCTGCACCAAATTACTTCAGCTGGACTTTGACAAGAAGAGAAATGCAGCCAGCCTATTGGGCAGCAAAGGACCTTTCCCAGCATACCTTCAATGCCAATAAATTGTCATTTGTATCAGGAAACTCGGCTGTGCCCAGGTGATATTTGCCAGCCATTGAGCTGCTGTGCAAAGTAGCTATTGGATACCTCCTTATGCAATGTCAAAAAAAAAAAAAATTAGATTTACCATGATGGCATAAAACCCCAAGAAGATTCCAGCCACAGCCTTTAGCCACTGTGCAAAAGCTCATTTCTTTAAGATCTCTGTTTACATACATTACACATTTTAAGAAGCCATACACTTGTTTCAGCCCTTAGCTGCTGCTATTGTACACTTACTATTGTTGTTCTCTGTTTAGGTTTTTAAGGTTGTTTTATGTATTTTGGAGATCTGTTTGCCACCTTAAGTTCTCTATCAAGAAAGCAGGATGGCTATAGGTTTTCAAAATATATAGATTTTATTCCCTTAAGCTGGAGAAGTGATAAATGCCACACACCGAGTACAGATGTCTATCTGAGCACTCTGTAATCAAAGCAAAACTTTTAAGGTATCCCCAAAGAATTATAACAACAAAGAGTATGGCAGAATCTGATGAAGTTAGCAGAAGTTCATAAAAGCTTATGCCAAAGAAATAAAAGATATTAGGCTTTAAGGTGCCACAAAATTCCTTTTGTTGTTTTGCCGCAACACATTAAACCGGTTGCCCCCTTGCAAATTCCAACAACTGAGCAGGTTGTCCAGTCTTTTGTCCTAATAATGATCATCTGTATCATCCCTAAAGTTACTCTCTTGGCACATCTCACTGTCTTTCAATCCAAGAGTTTGTTTCTTTCCAGGACCTCTCATTAGTTTTAACTAAAGCAAACAAGTACCTCACCAAACTACAATCCTAAGATTCCACACAATGGAACCACGACAGTAAAAATGGTATCAAACCACTCCAGTTCTCTAAAATAGATACAGACAATGTTTATGAGAGCCAGGGTGGTATAGTTTTTTTGAGCATTGGACTACAACCTTGGAGACAAGGGTTTGATTCCCCGCTCGGCCATGGAAATGCAATGGGTGACCTTGGGTGCATCACACACTCTCAGCCCCAGAAAACTCCAAGATAGGCTCGCTTTAGGGTCAGCATAAGTTAGAAATTCCTTGAAGGCACAGAAGAAGAAGAGGAAGAGGAGAAGGAAGGGAAGTTGTCGCTGTTGTTTATGAACAAACAGAGAGTTACTGGGTTGTAGAGTTGCCAAGGACCTTGGTGGCCATCTCGTCCAACTCCCTGCCATGCAGGAATCCATTGCTAAACAATGGGGTTGTATCCATCCAACCTCTATTTAAAAGGAGAGCTCAGTGAACAAGAATTCACCCTTTCTGAGGTAGACTATTCCACTAATGAACAACTTCTATTGCCAGGAAGTTCCTCCTAATGTTTAGTTGAAATCCCTTTTCCTATAATTTCATCAATTTGCACCCTACCCTGCTTAACAGCAGAAAACCACCTCGTCCCGTCTTCAGCCCTCCAGAGATTTCAAAATGGCTCTCATATCACCTCTCAGCATCTTCTTCTCCTTGCTAAACCTATCCACCTGCCCAAATTGTTTCTCAAAGGACTCATCGAACACAGCGGGACTTATTTCTGAGCAAACACTTGGAGGGTAAGTTCACATACTGAGCTTAATAACGAAGCTATCCTTAGTTATTAGAGGAAATTAGTAAGTTTGCAAGATCATGCAAGAGAAAAAGACTGATAATGCAAGATCATGCAAGAGAAAAAGACCGATTCCATCACCTGGTGTGCCCTGCCTTGCAGGCTATGATAGGAGGGGAAGAGAGGCCACCAAAATCTACAACTTACCAAGACAGGTCCTGCCGTCTGCATGTAAGCGAAACCCTGGCTTGCACTCGCAGTAATAGGATCCCGGAGTGTTCACACATCTGTGTTGGCAGCCCCCGTTGTGAACTTGGCATTCATCAACATCTGGAAGGGAAGCAAAATGGAAACAATCAGAGCGGCGGGCAGGAGAGAGGAGCTCAATTTAGCATTTAGACTGGCCAGTTCCTCATCAGAAATGCAGCTCTAGAGAGGACGGGATAATCATTTCCAAGCGTTGCATCAAATGAGCCGGCGGGGAAATGTCCACATAACCAACAGTAGCTTGTGCCACACTTATGAATTTCACCTCCATGAAATCTGACTGCAACCCGGCCTCCCAGATCAATGTATTCAGCTTGGGAAAGTTACTTTTCTTTTTCAACGAAAAGAATCCCCCAGCCAGAATGGCCAGTGTACATATTGACTGGTGGATTCTGAGAGCCACAGTCTAAGAAAGTGATTTTGGTCAAACCCTGCTAATATGTAAGTTGGAATTTCTTAAACCCACTGACTTTTGCTCTTCTGACCTGCTCAGATAAAGAATTTGGCTCAAAATCAAAATGTGCTTAAATCTGTATTTCAAGAAATGTTTAGAAAAGTGTATTTTGAGGGGAAATGTTTTAAATGGCTACTTAAATATGTATTTGCATGTTCATTTGGGAGAGGGGTAGAGACTAAAGCAGAAATAGGGTGGGGTATGAAAACATGAAAATAGCATGGATTAGAAGAGACTGGCTCAGCAATCCCTACCAAAAGTAGCAAATATGGGGTGATGGGGCACACAAACAGGCAGAGGCAATAAAACAAAGCTGGTGTGGAGCACATTTAGGGATGCTGAAGGTATCCTGCCCAGTGTTTCCCTCCTCCTGAAAAACCCTAAGAACCCACCCTATTTTATTCTCTCTGTTTTTCTCTATTTGCCAAAAGAAAGAGTACCAGTATAGGGCATTTCCACACAACAGGGCTGTGCCACTTCTGGGACAGGACGGCAACGGTCAGCAGGTTGTGCTTCCACACAATGTCATGGCTGGCCTGCTGCTATCCTGTCCCCAAGCATTGCATTCATGCAGTTTTCACAAAACAGAAAAAATCAGTTTTGTGCCTACGTTCGCATGGCACTCCTGTTGCTAATGGCTGTGCAGAAGTGCAATTGTGATGCTTCCTTCCGTAGCGCAGCAGAAGGAAGACGTGGTGCCATTGCATGTCCTTCTGCATGGAGCAAGCAGTTGCAGAAGGGAGCATTGCCGATGCGCTCCCTTCCAGACCCAGGGTTGCAATGCGACAACATGGAAGAGCGTCATCATGCAGAAATGGCCCAAGAGAGCAGGTCTGGCTGCTCTGGCAGAGAATTTTTATTATCATGGATTTGCATGGTACCATCGGTATACACGGTGCTTTACACGAACAGTTTACAAGTGTAACTTTGACAATTTCCTGCCCTCTGGCTTAGAGTCAGGAAAGACAGGATACACAAAGAAAAGGAGATGGCAAAGAGGGAATAGAACAGAATAGAGGCAGTTTCAGACTGAAATTGTGGAATGATAGGAACAAAAAGTCTTTCCCCCTCTTCATTAGAAGTATGTGCGTGCATGTGTGCGCGCGCACCAGGATCGTAGTTCAATGCTCAAACCACTACACCATACTGCTTCTACTTGAAGATCTAGCTTGGATTCTTACAAAAATTAATTTGGCGTAAAGTGAGGCCCACCCCACCTAAAGCCATTCTGAGCCCTTTGTTGGGAGTAAGATAGTACATAAGTGAAACAAGCAAGCAAGCAAATAATAAACTTCACACACCTTCCCTTCACATTTCCAGCTGCTAGATCCCTAAAGCCTTCCTCCTTCCCATGAGCTATGACTTACCAAATGCAATGTCAGTAACTCCCTTGGAAAAACCTTGGGAAAACTGACCTGGTGTGACAATACTAAGCATCATGGAGAGTATACCAAGCATTATGAAGAGACCTTTTCTCCATTCCTCTCCCCATCAGGTGAATCATAGAATCACCGAAATGTAGAGTTGGAAGAGACCACAGGGGCCATCCAGTCCAACCCCCTTCTGCCATGCAGGAACACCCTAAAAGCCCTCCGGACGGATGGCCATCCAGCCTCTGCTTAAAAACCTCCAAGGAAGGAGACTCCACTACACTCTGAGGCAGCATCTTCCACTGCCGGACAGCCCTGACTGTCAGGAAGTTCTTCCTGAGGTTCAAGTAGAATCTCCTTTCCTGCAGCTTGAATCCATTGCTCCTTGTCCTGGTCTCCGGAACAGCAGAAAACAAGCCCTCTCCCTCCTCTACATGGCATCCCTTCAAATATTTAAACATGGCTACCATGTCCCCTCTCCACCTTCTCTTCTGCAGACTGAACATACCCAGCTCTCTAAGTCTATCCTCATAGGGCTTCATGGTTTCCAGGCCTCTCACCATTTTGGTCGCCCTCCTCTGGACTTACTCCAGCTTGTCAATATCCTTCTTGAATTGGGGTGCCCAGAACTGGACGCAGTATTCAAGATGAGGCCTAACCAAAGCAGAGTAGAGCGGTACCAGTACCTCCCTCGATCTAGACACCATACTCCTATTGATGCAGCCGAGAATTGCATTGGCTTTCTTGGCTGCCGCATCACACTGCTGACTCATGTTCAGCTTGTGGTCTATGAAGACTCCTAGATCCCTTTCACACGTACTGCTATCCAGCCACGCGCCCCCCCATCCTATATTTGTGGATTCCATTTTTTCTACCTAAGTGTAGGACCTTACACTTCTCTCTGTTGAATTTCATTTTGTTAGCCCAGCTCTCCAATCTGTCCAGGCATTATGAATGAATGGCATTATGCAGACTGTCTGTAGCTCCCCAGTGCCATCCCTGGGTGCCCCCGATCCCCTTGACACTTCCAGTTGCTTCTGAATTTCAGTTTTATTGAGACTTAGGACAGGCTAGGGGGAACATTTTTTAAATAGTGAATTATGCCTCCCGAGGGGTATGATTCACTATTTTCAAAGCTGATGTACAGAGGGGGGATATGGAGGATACTGGAAATGGACTACCAAAGTCTAAGGCCATTTCTGCCCTGCACTGTTATAGCGCTATTATTCCACTTTCAACATCCTTGGGGGAATTCTGGGGTTTGTAGTTTCCTGAGGCCAAAGAGCTTCCTGGCTGAGAATTCTAAAGGCCCCTCCCTAAACTACAAACCCCAGCATTCCATAGGAGGTTGAAAGTGGAATAATAGCTCTATAACAGTATAATGTGGAAATGGTCGGAGAGAGAGGATAAAAATGGCTTCACCCACAGAAATTGCTCAGTTGTTTTAGAGGATTGCGGGACAGGGCCTATGTGAAACAGATAAAATAGAAATTATTCTCTGGGTTTGACTTTAATCCAATCCAGAGAATAATTCAGGTCTGCTAATGTACATTTTTGTACACAGAAGACCCATTTTGCTGGCATCAATACCCATTTCTCGAGTTATAGAAATGTCAAAAATGCATCTCCCCTAACCACCAGTCTGAAACTCGTAATGCAATCTGCATGTAAAATTTGGACGCTTAAATGTTCTCCTTCCTCAATTTTCTTCTCTCTCTTTCTTTCGGTCTCAGCTTGGCAGTGCGTTAAGAAATAGACTGTGAATCGGATCTTGTGCTCTGTTTTTTTGGAGCACAGGTTTTGTTTTTTTGATTTTTTAACTTCCTCACCAGCATCCTATGTTAATTTGACTTTCTGCCAAGATAGGGGGGAACCCAAGAGATTGTTTCTGCCAACAGGAGAAACAGTGATGAGCAAGATTTTTTTTTCCTTCCCATGCAGTAGTCGCCACGGCCCCTGCGGAGAGAAGTCATGCACTTCCAAAAACGGCTCTTGCGGTTAGGTTCGGTCTCAATTCCGTTGCCCTGAATGTGACAAGCGCTCAGCACGCAGTCCGACGTGCACTCACAGCGTCCAGAAGAACTTGCAAACTCAGCCAAGGTAGACTGGCACCCCTTCTTTTCCCAGCATCCTGCTGGGAAAGAATCACATCTTCCTGGCTTAGTAACTCTTTGTGGAGCTCCAGGCTCACCTTTCTCGGGACAGTGAGGAAACAGATCGAGAAACTGCACAGCCTTTAATGTGATTAAGTCTTTGAAGAAAGAGAGAATGCAAAACATGAATTATATTTTCTACATACTGGTGTGGGGGGGCAGTGTTGGAGAGACTAAAAATCACCACCAAAGTGTGTTTGTCCCTAGCTGACCTTGCTTTACCTGGAAAAGAAATCATCTCCCAAACGTCTCCGTTTCATAGACTCATAGAAATGTAGAGTTGGAAGAGACTCCAGGGGCCATCCAGTCCAACCCCCTGCCATGCAGGAACACCTTCAAAGCACTCCCGACAGACGGCCATCCACTGCCAGACACCCCTGACCATCAGGAAGTTCTTCCTGAGGTTCAGGTGGAATCTCCTTTCCTGCAGCTTGAATCAATTGCTCCTTCATACAAGCAAATGTGCTCAGCTTTACACAAGCTTCAACTGGATACATGGTTGCAACCAATAATTGGCAATTACTTTGTGGCACTCTAGCAAACTCTAGAGCAGTGGTTCTCAACCTGGGGGTCGGGACCCCTTTGGGGGTCGAACGACCATTTCACAGGGGTTGCCGCTCCTCAATCCTGCCCCTCCCTTTTAAAAGAAGGTGGCCTCACAGCCAATGGGAGCAGTGCTTCTGAGACCCCTGCGCTGGGGTTCAAACTGCAAACCTCAGGATTCCATAGGATGGTGAAAGTGGAATAATAGTGCTATAACACTCTAGTGCAGAAATAGCCAGGATGACTTTCTCATCTCGCTTTTGTTGTGCGTGGACCCTTGGCGCTTGCCACATGCACGTGTTGTGTTCTTCGCCCTGTCTTGCATTCCTCGCTTTTTGTATGTTCAGCGTCCGCACTCCCTTTAAGGGAGGGAATGAAACAAAACTCATCTGCTTCTGCCGCCGCCATCTTTCCTCTCTCCCTGTCCTTTCCTCCCTGCGCCTTGTGTAAAATGTGGGCTGTTCCGGCATTGCCTTTGGGAGTGACTGGCTTTTTGAACTGTGGAAACCCAACATTCAGAACTAG
The DNA here is from genome assembly GCA_948474755.1 of Ctenosaura bakeri. NCBI lineage: Eukaryota > Metazoa > Chordata > Lepidosauria > Squamata > Iguanidae > Ctenosaura > Ctenosaura bakeri. The sequence continues at coordinate 80,684 of CAOLHI010004659.1, read as the reverse complement.
AACGACTGCCTTAATTCTGGCATTGATGGACACTTTCTGTGCTTAAAAAAAGGGGGAAGGGTTACTAGTTTTTAGGCATTAGAAGTCTATCCAGAGCAGTGATTTAGGGCAGTGTTTCCAATCTATTTGATGTTGGAAATAACTAACAAACAAACAAACAAATAAAATAACGGAAATGATTTTATGGTTGGGGGTCACCACAACATGAGGAACTGTATTAAGGGGTCGCGGCATTAGGAAGATTGAGAACCACTGCTCTAGAGACACCTAAGCTAGTAAATCTATTCTAATACATATTATACAGTCAATGTGACCAGTAGCCGCAGGCTGTTTCTGCACTATACTGTTATAGCGCTATTATTCCCCTTTCAATATCCTGTGGAATTCTGGGGTTTGTAGTTTCCTGAACCCAAAAGCTCTCTGGATGAGAATTCTAAATGCCCCTCCCTGAACTGCTAACCCCAGGATTCCACAGGATGTTGAAAGTGGAATAATCGCGCTATAAGAGTGTAGTGCGGAAATGGCCATTGATAGCCTTGTGCTAACCAAGGAACGATCCAAGATAGGAAAGAGGGTACATTCATTCCTCCACCAGCCAAAACTCTCCCTGGCCCAGAAAACAGATGAATGGGCTCTTTAGATGGCCTAATCTCAGGAATCTGATGCACACGGGATGCCTTTCAACCAAAGAAGAATTAGATTCGGTTTTCCTTCTATTGTAATCCTCTTACTTCTGCCTCATCTGCCCTACTAATTATTCCTGGCAGACTTTCTATGGGCGCTGCATTTCAAGCATCTGTGTCGTCGTCATAGCTGTTAGCATTTGCCACCAAGAAAAAATTTATGCAAAATATGCCTGCTATGTAAATTAGTGTTCAATTATGAAATAAGTAGGGAGCTAAGACAGGCCATTTCCACACTAGACTGTTATAGTGCTATTATTCCACTTTCAACATCTCATAGAATCCTGGGGTTTGCAGTTTAGGGAGGGGCCTCAAAGGATTCCATAAGGTGATGAAAGTGGAATAATAGTTGTTGTTTTTAACTCCTTCTGCTGCCACGCATCAGTCTTGCCTGTATTCCTGGGGTGGCTTAGAAATAGGGATGGAAATAATACGTGAAAATATTTGAAAAATTATAAGAAAACTTATTTTCAAGTGTCAAGAAACCTGATGAGAAGAATCTTAGGACTGACAAAAGTCTTTGCCGTTTCGGACTTATTCAGTGCAAAGTTCACACCTTATCATTTTGCATAGGAAAACAGTTTTCTGCGCAGAAAATAATACAGAGGTCCCTCTGTATATGCACAGGTTCCATTCTAGGAACCCTTGCATAAAAGAAGAAAATGCAAATGCTTGCGTCCTATAATACCAAAGGGTGGTGATGTGCACATATCTGCTTTTGCTCATCTGCATGTACATTGCTTCCATTTTAGCTATAGGATACAATGTGGTCACATTCACTTAAAATCACATATCCAGAAACCACGAGTACAGATGGCTCCCTATATATTTCCCCCCCAAATATTTTAGTAACGTACAAAATAATTTTAATAAAATTAAAAATACACATTTTAAAAAGCCAACAAACATAAAGGGAATTATGCAACCTCCTGCTCTTTAGCATACCCAGGAATATAGCAAAGGCCCCAGAAACTTGGAACTAGGAATGTAATTGTTATGCAGAAATATTATTGCCTGCAAAGAACAAGGCTCTTTCTGGTGCAGAAATGGTGTGATTGCAGACGTATTTTGCACAACGTTCTGAGCCGATTTGCAGAGAAAACAATATTTCCCATGTAAGATACAGCCTTGTCTGCCAGAAAATATTATTTCTATCCATTCTATTTCTATTCTACTATATTCATTTCTATGCATAATATTTCTAATATTGTTTTCTGCACAGAAAATGTAGTTTTCTATGCAAAACAACCACATGCTAATTTTGTGCATTAGCCTTGAATTGTGAACTGGCTTCAAAATTTTCCTGGTTGTCAGAAACTTTCTCACAGCTGGCAGACAATGGCTAAAATTACTAATTGTCTCTTTCAAGGAGAAGAAAAATTGCATCCGTACTAAGAAGTGTCTGGGGATTTCTCTATACAGGAACCCGCCATACCTTTTGACACCCCAGTATCTGATGACTTGCTCTTTTGATGCTTCCAGATTAAGGACAAGTTCCATTAATTTGATGGGGGTTCCCCTCGTTCATCAGTTCTTCTTGCCTATGGAGGCATGCTTGGAATAACTCATTCATGTGCACACTGCTTGCAAAGTAAGGTGCGGGGAGGCACCAAGCCAGCTGAGAGACTTTGCAAGCAGTGTATGTGTGGTTGGTCCCAAGTGAGCCTCCAAAAGTCCTTTGTACTCCCTACAGTACATTACATGGTTTCTGCTTTTCTACCAATTCCATTTTCTGATGGTGCTCCGATCCCTAGCCTGTCAGATAAGCAGGGGAAACCTTCATTCCTGGATACACTAAACAGTGAGAGATTGCCTAGCTTCCTTCCCTAATTTTACTCTCCTAAGTCTTATACTTGTATTCTATCCAAAGTCAAGCATTGCACGCTAAGGCCCTTTCCACACGAGATGCCATAAACGGATCTTTTGCATAGTTAAGGCGGATTATCTTGAAATGCAGTAGTGACACTGCGTTCCACACCTCTCGCACTGATGCAAACTGAAGTGGAGAGTCATTTCCACATTTTGCTCCACCGCACCAGCCCTGATCGGCACCATTTTCTTAATGCACAGTAAAGTGCCTTTAACAATTCTGCATTGCGGCGGCATACGGATATATGCAGATGAGGGGTGCAGAATGGATTTTTTCTGTAGTTCAAATAATGCATCCTAGCTACTGCTTTTAGACAGGACAGCTACTGGATCGCTATGACGTTGGGCAGAACCACAGCCCCTGAAACAAATACAACCAGTGGTTACCACGTTTTAGTGACGCATTGAGGAAATGGTCTGAGTCTGTCTTTGCAGAAAAGGTACTCGAAACAATATAGGTTTCTTCAATATAGGAGAGGGTGAGATGTTGCTTTTATATTCCAAATTGTCTTTTTCAATGGTTGTTTGCTTCCACATGAAAAGAACCCGTTTATGACAAACAGCAGAGTTTTCTTGTGGCCTTTTGTCCTTGTTCCTCCACCTCACAGACAAGAACTCTGAAAACTGACTGCTTGCTGGTTGGTACACTTGGCACAGTGACCCTCACAACCGCTGCCAATGCTCTTTTAGTACTTTTAGAGCTGAAAAAAATCCAAGACGTTCCAGGCTTTAGCCACGCACAATTGAGTCTGGCTTTGTCCCTTGCAGCTGCTCAGAACCTGCCACTAAATGGTCACTTTTTAAAACACAAGACAGGAAATGCATTGAGAATACGCACCCACACACAGACAGATTTTTTAAAAAGTGGTTTGAATGTTCAACTAGGACACTAGGAGACCACGGCTGAAATCCATGAAATCCATGAAATGAAATCCAATTAAATCCATGAAATGAAATCAATGAAATCCATGGAAGCCCACTGGGTAATTTTGGGTAAGTCACCCTCTCTCAGCTTCAGGGGAAGGCAAAGAATAAGCCCCTCTGAATAAATTTTGCAAGAAAGCCTCTTGCTAGGATGGCCTGAGGGTCACAATAAGTCAGAAATAACTCGAAGTCACACAACATGCAGCCACCTCCTCCTCATGTTCACAGAATGGCTGGAGAAAATAAGAGCAACAAGAGTGACGATGTTCATTTATCATTCCCTTTTCACCAAAGGGAAGAGCATCAGCATATACTATCAGAGGCAAGGACAATAAAACATAACACTTGGAACTATACATAAAATGAACTCCCCAACGTCTCCACCCCAGTCGCCATCTTCCTTAGCAACCTCAGCCGCAACTCATCAACTTAATCTGACAAATCAAAGAGGAAGATCTGGACTTCTATGATTGTCCCCTTCAGTCTTCCAAAACAGAAATTATGTTCAATTCAAAAAACTCTACCCTGCTACCCTAACAGTTGTTGGCAACTTTCATATCAGGAAAAAGGTGCTTCTATTCTCATGTTTATTTGGAACCATCAAAGCAGCTGTCCAGGGTACTGAGAACAGTCTCAGCATCTTGGATAGCTTCTTTAAAGTTCATTCTAATGCCTGGCATGGATTCACCACCCCACTGACATGGAAGCCTCAGCCATCACTGCTTACAGTGTTATTCTCACTGCAGAAGAAAACAAAAAGTTACCTTCTGAGCAAGTCTGGACACTTTCTCCCACCCTTTAATCCTTCATTCAACCAGAACTGCTGCTCACGGGAATTCAAACGTGAAACAAAACAAATAATCCAAACACAGTACTGTTATTTGTCGGCCCTGCATTCCCCCAAGTGGCATTGCTCAGTAAGTTGCAATAGCTCCGATCAGCACAACTAAGAAAGTACACCACCATATTTATTTACTTGCGATACTCATCTCTATGCAGTTTACACACAAAATTCTCTTAAAACCACAGTCCAAACAGCAATAGAACACAATATAAAAATAAAATGGGAGATGAGAGCAATGTTATAATCACTTTTCCAGTCCAGGCAAAACTTCGGTAAACAAGGCTACACACATAAGATGTACTGGAAGTTCACAATAGAAGCTTACAGTAGAAGCTCACATACCATGAATTGTGGTATTTTCTCTCCCAACAGAACCAAAGCTCTATAAAGTTCAGCATTCTGTTTCTACAGTATCCAACTAGATGCCTCTGAGAAGCAAGACACAAGAAGGTACAATAATATTGTCCGTTCCTATCCAGCAACTGGCATACAGAGCCATCTGATAAGTGGAATTAAAACAGAATTAAAAGATGATAGAATCACAGAATCAAAGAATAACAGAGTTGGAAGAGACCCCAGGGACCATCCAGTGCAACCCCCTGCTATGCAGGAACACCCATCAAAGCATTCCCGACAGATAGCCATCCAGCCTCTGCTTAAAAGCTTCCAAAAAAGGAGGAGGCCCCACCACACTCCAAGGCAGCATATTCCACTGCTGGACAGCTCTGACCATCAGGAAGTTCTTCCTGAGGTTCAGGTGGAATCTCCCCAAGGGTCATCCGGTTCAACTTGTACCACAGCTAACCTATGCCTGATAAAAGGCCATCCAAAGTGTTTCAAATCTCCAACAAAGGAGAATCCATCACTACCACCAGGAAGTCCTCCCAAGGTTCAGCTGAAATGCCTTTTAACTGGAATCCATTGGTTCAGGCCCCGTCCTAGAAAACAAACAACCTTAGTCTTCCACAGGACATCCAGATATTATGTTTACCATATCACCCCTTGGTCTTTTCTTCTCATGCATAAACACATTCCTTTAACAGTTCCTCACAAGGTTTGGTCTCCAAACACTTTACCATCTGGGTTGCACTCATTTGGACGTGTTCCATCTTACTGGTCTTCTTGAACTGTAGTGCTCCAAAATGGTCTCCAGATGGTTTGACCAAAGCAGAATAGATGGGGATTATTACTTACCTTGCTATTGGTAGTCTTTTCCTCCCAAAACTTGTCTTATTTCCTTTAACAGCTTTGGTGGGCACCCATCACTACATCTTGCGGTAGCCAATTCCACAATTTAACTATGTACAATATAAAGATGCGCTTACTTTTGCTTTTCCTGAGCTTTGCTGGATGACCCTCACTGTGGTTTTTCACTTCTTCCGGGCCATGCTCACCCTCCGTTTGCCTTTTTCTAAGCCTAAAAAGGCCCAAATGACAAAAGACCCAAAATATATTTTAAAAATGAAATGAAAATGCTCTCATGTGCCTGCCTTGACATTAAAATGCCCCAGGCAAATAAATAGGCTTTTTCTAAGCTTAAGAAGAATCAGAGGGGAGTTGCTGTAAGTGTCTTGTATTTTTATTTTTTGCCAATTCTGTAATATACATCTTGAAATGCAGTACTTTTATAGTTGAATAAATGCAGAGACAGCATGATATAGTAGTTTGAGCATTGGACTACAAAGCCATTCAGTGACCTTGGGTGTGTAACACACTCTCAGCCCCTTTGATAGCTTCATCTTAGGGTTACCCTCAATGAAAAATAAATTGAAGGCACACACCAATAACAACAACGAGATGTAGAATCATAGAATTAATGGAGTTGCAAGAGACCACAAGCCATTGAGTTGTTACCACAGTTTCTAGCCCGGACTTGAGGGATATTAGATATCACTTTGATATCAATAATTTGGCCTTCTTTGCCTATTCCTCTCCACGTGCTGCGGGGTCCCCGGACAAGCTCGCAGACAGGCATGATCGCTAATCGCTGTAATATTCCAAACAATACAGGCTGGCCAGAAATAACCATCCTGATGCTTCAGGAGACCTCAAGGCAAGTATCCTATTATGTATGCATGCTACTTACAAAGGACTCCCTGCCCCGAGCAGGCAGTTTGACTAGCCGAATACTCCACTGTCAAGCACTTTGCATGCTGGCTACTCTATTGACAATTCGTTCTTACTCATGCTAAATTCTGACCTTTCGGAGGCTTTGTCTCCGGCCCGAAACTCATTGTTTTCCCCAAGTACGGACTAGCCTGTGGTCACATTTTCCCCTATAAAAACCCCTGACTTTGAGAGCTTCCTTGGATTGCTCCCGACTTCCATCCCGCCTGGCTGCCGCTTTGCCTGGTGAGCCTTCCCCTCCGTCCCACGTACTGAGAAACTTCATCTCTACGAACCTCCGCTGTAGACTACCTGGGCTTCAGGACAGGTATAGCATTACCCAAACCAACAACTCCTCTTAAAAATCCCTCTATCCCACTCCAACCTTTATTTCTATAGGCATCTGTGTGAGTGTGCTGCATACACTGTTTGCTTGTATTTTAATAAAACAATATTTATTATTTCACTTCTGTTTCCTCCTTGCCTCGGCCTGACCCCGTAGACATTGGGTAAAAGATCTCGCTCCGTTGCCCTGCCTCCCGTATTGCTAGCTTGTGCTCTTTGATTAATTTCCCCAACTTATATAATTTGGAGCGCATCTAGGTGCCCCCCAGGATCCCCAGAAATCAGGGTAACAGAGTCCTAGCCCATTGAGTTCTACTCCACAGGGAAGCCACAAAATAACTAAGGTGACACTCATCTTTAACCCTAAGTCTGAGCACCCCCTGAAATGTTCCTTGCATGTTCCAAAATATGGCTACGTTTTGTCAGAGAAAAGAAGGACACCAGGGCAGCAATTCGCAACTGCAAAGGGAAAAAGAGCAGTCATTTGTGTTTATCAGCCACATAATCCTAACAGTGCAGTGACTGAAAATATTACACATTTTTAGGCTACTTATCCTGTACTTAACGTGCGTGCCAATGGCTTGTCTAGTCAGCTAAAGAATGAAAGGGAAAAAAAGAGGTGCCGAGAGAGAGAGAAAGGCAGGTAAGAAGTGCCAAGTTCAGCTTTGCATTATGAGAGGTAGAACAAGGTCATGCTGTGTGGCTGTAAGACCAAAGTTTGCTATGGAAGAGCACTCAATGCCATAGAATAATAGAATCTTAGAGTTGGAAGAGACCCCAAGGGTCATCCAGTCCAACCCTCTTCTGCCATGCAGGCACTCCCGACAGATGGCCATCCAACCTCTGTTTAAGAACTCCCAAAGAAGGAGGCTCCACTACACTCCAAGGCAGTATATTCCACTGTTGAACTGTTCTTACCACCAGGGAGCTCTTCTTACTGTTTAAGTGGAATTTCTTTTCCTAAAGTTTGAAACCACTGCTCCATGTCCTAGTCTCCAGAGCACCAGAAAACAAACGTGCCCCATCTTCCATGAGGTATCCCTTCAAATATTCAAAGACAGTTATAAGGTCACCACTCTGGGCTGAACATACCCAGCTCCCTAGGCCACTCCTCACAAGGCATAGTCTTCAGACCTTTTACCATTTTGGTCACCCCCCTCCAAAGACATTCAAGCTTGTCAATATCCTTCTTGAATCGTGGTGCCCAGAGCTGCACACAGGATTCTAAGTGAGATCTGATTTGCATACACCAGGTTCTAGCTTTGGTCTCCCCAGCATCTCAAGGTAAAAGGATCAGCTAGCAGTGGTGACCAAGACCCTGGAGATATCTGGCCAGTCAGAGTGAGACTGTACTGTTGAATTAAAAATGTGGTGACATTTGCCCCAGTTGAAAATACATTTGATGAGCATGTCATGGGACACCTGGGCAAGGTATGACTCTTTCCTTAGGGGACATGGAGTAAAGGGCTGAGTCATGATAGTGAAATCATGGCAAGGGGTTGCATCATGCAAACAGCCCTGAGTGATGACATAGGTGTGTATAAAAGAGGAGCAGGAATGCTAGCCCTCTCTGACTCCCTGATCCTGAATCTCTGACTCTCTGCTTACTCTCTGTCTGATGCTGAATCTCTACCTGTGAATCTGCATATCCTCTGTATAGATGTATATACTGCAATTGTGAAGATTAAAGCCTCCAGGTATTTTGGATGACAAACTCTGTGCCCGTGAGTTTACTAACCAGTGGGTAGAGGGGTCGGAGCTGATGCTGTAGTTGCACTCTGTTGCACACGCTTTTTGCTGTTTGGAAGCTCTGCTAAGTTTACGCTTGCCCCTGGGACACTTTTTTAGCAGAGAGCAGTGGTTCCAGGGAGGATTTTGTGCTGGTGCTGTAAATCATCTCCTGTCATATACTAGTTGGATGAGCAATACTCGGACCTGGGATGAGGCAGCTTCCCATGTTGAGCAGCCTCGCTTGGATGTGTGCTCTGCAGCTCAACAGCAGAGTACTATTCGGAAGGTCTCAGGTTCAATTCCTCCACATCCTCAGAGGCTGTGAAGTCAGTATAGTCCAGGGGCAGGCAACTATCGAAGGCTAAGGGAGCACATTAGCCCCCAAGAGATCACAGAGGGCCACATCCTATACTGCATCTGTTCCCACAAAAAATAATAACAGTGAGAATAACCATTTTTTGCACTCTCTAACAGACATTCTCACCATGTTCTGGGGGCTTCCTGGGTCATTTTGAAGAGAAAGAAAATGGAAAAATTGGGAGAAAATTAGAAAAATTTTGCTAAACTTTGTTTTGCCCAGGGAGGTTCTGAATAGGGTGCATATGCCTTTCATACCCCCCTCCCTGAGGTCATTTTGTGGCATTTTGGAGCAAAAAAAAATGCAAAAAAATACATCCACAGGCTTTAGAGACCCACACATGTGGCCCACAGGCCGCAGTTTGAGCACCTCTGTTGTAATCAGTGTCAATCCTGGCAGATCCAGGCTGAGACACAGCATCAAGCAGCATCCTTTGCTTGCTAAGAGCAACCTTTGGGAGTCCTACATACAGCCTGTGCTTTGCACACCAAAGTCTTCAGCATCTCCATGTAGGGCTTCGGAAGCCCCTGCGTATCTCCAAAGAGTTGTTAAAAGAACCCACAAACACTCAACCAGGTCGTTTGACAAGTTTGGTATCACCCTGTGTTGTTTAATTCAACCTTCATTCATAACAAGGACTGGAAATTTCACTTTTAGGGAAAGGGCTGTTGCTTCGCAAGAGAGCACCATGCTTTGCAAACAGAAGGTCTCAGGTTTGTTTCCTGGCCTTTCCACGCAGTAGATAAGGGACCAAAAACCCTGTCTCAAACTCCAAGGAACTGCTGCCAGGCAAAATAGATCACTTTACCCAGATGCCTGAGTATTCCAGTTCCATCTAAATCAGATTCATATGGCAGAAGGGGTACAGCTCCATAATGGGGTATCTTCTTTGCAGGTCCCAGATTCAGCCTCCAGCTTAATGTTTTCAGGTAGCAAGGGAGGGAACCATCTGCAGAGATGTTGCCTGCCAGAGCAAAATATATTGGGCTAGACCTACTAATGTTGCCTGACTCAGGCTATTCCACACTAGACTGTTATAGTGCTATTTTTCCACTTTCAACATCCTATGGAATCCTGAGGTTTGCAGTTTAGGGAAAGGCCTCAAACACCCCTCCCAAAACTGCAAACCCCAGGATTCCATAGGACATCGAAAGTGGAATAATAGCACTATAACAGTCTAGTGCAGAAATGCTATCAGCTGAAAACAGCTTCATAAATAGTAAGGTACACACCTGTGTGTGTATCTCTAGCACATTCCTCTCTCTTTTTCTGCATGTCTTTTAAGGAACAAGCACGAAATTTAAAGCAGGCTTCCACCAATGGGCTAAAAGCGGCCTCCATGGTTCACTACCCCTATTCTTATCCTCCCAACAAGTGCAAAGGAGCCCTGGTGACGCAGTGGTTAAATGCCAGTACTGCAAGCCACAAGGTTGTGAGTTTGATCCTGCCTGGCTCCAAGGTTGACTCAGCCTTCCATCCTTTCGCAGGTCGGTAAAATGAGTACCCAGCTTGTTGGGGGCATGTATAGAAATGTTTCGAAATACATGCTATTTGTAAGTTGTTCACCGCCTCGATCCATATGGAGAGGCGGGATACAAATAAATAATAAATAAATAAATAAAATTTAAAGCAGGCTTCCACCAATGGGCTAAAAGCAGCATCCATGGTTTACCATCCCCATTTTTATCCTCCCAACAAACCTGTAAAGTAGGTTATGTGGAGCTAAAGTTCTTGGCACAATACACACTGAGTTTCTCCACTGAAGGAGGCTTTGACTCCAGATCCCCTCCAGTCTAAGTTCTACATGCCAACTACCACAACACCAGGGAATTCCCACAACATTTTGCTACCTGCGGCAAAGCTACAGATGCCTTTTGCACCCGTGAAAGTCAGCTTGCATAGAACTTAAAACCAACCAAGTTATTTTGCCACAGTGGGCAAAAAACCTGCCGACTGTGCCAAAATAATACCAGATGCTGTAGGCTCTATTTCAGAGGAAGGAACTGGCAAAATTACCTCTGAGTATTCCTTACCTAAGAAAACCCTATGAAAACTGCCATAAATCAACAAGCAACTTGAAGAGACATGCATAGAGACAGGCAGAAAATCCTGGAAGCACCTTTCTTCCACTCCTGGAGATGAGAACAACTATTTAGACAACTAATAAGTTGGTGCCCTAATAGGGCACCCAAAATTGGCTGTCCAAGCCGTCTTTTTCACCCTACCTAACGATCAGCCAAACTATGCATTGCATTAGATTGGATCTCCAGCAGTAAACCAAATGGATTAGTAAAATACAGTGCATGACACTGAAAAGTTATGTGCATGCTGTGTAAACCAGAAGGGAGAAAGCAACATGCATACCTAAAAATTGGTGAAAATATCATAATGTCCTATGCAAGACACACTGCTTCATGCACTCTTGAACATTGCCGACTGAAGAAAACAGCACTCGACCTACCTGGCCTCAGCTCTGAGTGTCCCGCGCTGTATCCCGCATGTCCCAAATAGCACGGGTAGCAATTTCTCCAGAGGTAGCGGTAGTGAGGGGCAGCGGCTCGGGGGATGCTCTGAAAGATAACTACACACCAGAGCACTACCCCGCATCGCCTCACTCGCTCCCATCCCATGGCACCTAAATCTAATCTGCAGCTTTAACTTTAATCTGAGTCTAATCAGCAAAAAGAAAAAGAAAAAGAAAAAGATGGTAGGGAAAAAGAAGTCAGACCTCAACCCTGTGGGAAGAAAAGCGGCAACGTTTGATGTGGGGGTGTGAGAACTGTCAAGAAGTCAAAGCAAATCCCTGCTCTCTCTCTCTCTACCCCTCTTTAAACATCGCTGTTGTTCTTTGCAGCCGAGTCCTTGCACAGAGAAATCTGCTCAGTGAGGGTACCCTGCCACACAGCAGCCACGGAGGCGTGCCATGGTCAAGCGGCAGCTACCGCTTCCCAACACACACAAATCTTTCTGGAGAGCCAAAAGCTTTTTCTTAGCTGTGCCCTCCCACACTTTGCCGGGTCTCAACTTTCAGATCCGCCCCCTGCAGGTAAAGAGCAAAACCTAGTGATGTCCGCCCCCTACACACACCGCAACCCACAACCCAACCTCCTTCTTTATTCCAACCATGGAACATGCACTCATTCTCCCTCTGTTTGTACTACTCCGAGCCCTCAAAAAGTGTGTGACATTCATTGCTTTGCACACACATACACACACACACACACAAATCACACATGCAAACCAAAAGAATTTTGGCGGCAGGCTCTGGGGCATTATTGAATACTTGGCACCAGGCCAAACTGGATTCTAAAATTGGCCATGTAAACAATGAAAGAAACAAGGAGAGCGAAGGCGGGGACTGTCGGGGAGGGGTGTATTAAATGAACACCACATTTTGGAAAGTTCTGCTCAGATGCTTTTAGTGAAATATTCCCAAAAAATGTGCTCCCGCTCTCCCGCTCTCTCTTTCTTCCATCAGAACAGGAAGGAGTAGTTTGCCCGCAGAGCCAATAAAATATTCCGCAACTGAATGCATATTATAAAAAGTGGCCAATTCATGCAGCAAAGCCAAAGGGGTGTTTCATTTTGTTCTAGCTGGCAGCAAAATGCTTAATCAATTGTGTTGATCTCGATGTTGTTTTACGCACTTGCAAGAAACGCATTCAGAGTTTTCTTTAATACGGATAGGAATGTGTTATCGCTGGCGGTCGCCTTGCTTTGCCACCAATCTCCGTGGGCATCTTGTCAATGGAAAGGAGGAATATAGACAAAGCGATGGATAGTGTATGATCCCAGCCTGAAGAGCCAAAGGATGCTCTGAATACAAATGATCCTGAAGCTAAAATGGCACTTCATGTAGAAGAAGAGACTTTTAATGCCTCTGTAATGTTAATATTCGGGGATAAATAAAAAATAACTACATCATCAGATAGAAGGAGCCCTGGTGGCGCAGTGGTTAAATGCCAGTCCTGCAAGCCACAAGGTTGTGAGTTCGACCCTTCTGGGCTCCAAGGTTGACTCAGCCTTCCGTCCTTCCGCAGGTCGGTAAAATGAGTACCCAGCTTGTTGGGGGCATGAATAGAAATGTTTCGAAATACATGCTATTTGTAAGTTGTTCGCTGCCTCGATCCATATGGAGAGGCAAGATACAAATAAATAAATAAATAAAAATAAAAATAGATGATTGACAGATTAACTGACTGAATGAGAGACAGATAAAGGCATCTGTAAATCCGAGGGAGTGCTAATGTTTGCAAAGTACAAATAATCTGGAGGGGTGAAACTAAAGCCATTTCCACACTACACTGCTATAGTGCTATTATTCCACTTCCAACCTCGTGTGGAATTCTGAGGTTTGTACTTTCCTGAGGCCAAAGAGCTCTCTGGCTCTCTAAATTCTCCTCCCTAAACTCCAAAGGCCAGGATTCCATAGGATGCTGAAAGTAGAATAATGGCACTATAACAGTGTAGTGCGGAAATGGCCTAAATGTAAGCAAGTGATGCTGAACTCTTTGATACTTTAATGTTATCGGTGTATTATTAAGATGTTTTAAAATAATTTGTGGTAAGATGATTTGTGCCTCACAGCGTCACTAGTTTACTTCATTTTTTAAAATTTTAATTTAGCATGTTTTCTTTATGCTTGTTTATTAGGGAGTTTGAGGTCTTTTGATTTCTTTCACTCAAGGAGCATTGATTTGGAGCAAGGCAAGCAACACAGAAACTTTCCTAAGAAGTTGCTGAGACCACTGCATACTGAATGGTTACAGATTTTATACCTTGGCACACAAATACAGGTGTGCATAGCAATGATGGGTGAAAGTCATAAACGTCACGTTATCTCACCAGTACAGGCACTTTCCCAGATCCTTTGTTAAATAATATGTATCTTTCATCCTGGGAGCGAGAACAAGTTCCTGTCTCCTTATCTTTGCATTGCTCGTTCCCATAACACCTTCCTGCTATTCTCACATTCCCTCTGCTGATCTCCTTCCTCCTTGTCTGGATACAAAGCGGCATCAAATAATACAGTGGTCAACCATTTAGTTTGTTGGAATACTTTGAAATTTGCGTATATCATGAAGCTTCAGCATTATTATGGGCCAAAGAATGGATATTATTAGAGGAGCCGTCCAGCCCCGAAACTGCAAACCCCAGGATTCCAGAGGATGTTGAAAGTGGAATCGTCGCACTATAACAGGATAGTGTGGAAATGGGCTACAAAAAGAGAGCAGAACAAACCTAATAAGCGAACATCTGAAAAAGTACAAAGAACCAAAGTTTGTTCACTCTAAGTATGTCTCATTCTGTTTCACTTAGGTTCTTATTTTTCAGCCATTAAGTCTATTCTGCTCTTTATCTTGTCCTAGATTGTGATTTTTTTTTTCTAGTCCAGCTGAATATTTGTAGATATTTTGGCTCATTTTTTTAAAAAAAGGAAGAAAGAAACAGATATTCCCATATGCACTTTTGTATAAACGTATGCATTTTTAAAGTTTTTCTCCGTGGAATAAAATATTTTTTGCACGTCTCAATAATACACCTTTTTGTTCAAACTTTTTAAATGTAGACTGTTTTATCCCTGAACTGCACAAGAAATCTTGGAGAACCAAGGCATTTGTAGATCCAAATGTCTTCCAATTTATGCATAAATTCAAGAAGAAAAATTCAGTAAGTTTACACTGACTAAACAAAAATTCTCACCCATTCCTATCTGCCCCAGGTAAATCTATGGTCACTTCCGCACTACACTGTTATAGTGCTGTTATTCCACTTCCAACATCCTGTGGAATCCTGGGGTTTGCAGTTTAGGGAGGGGCATTTAGAATTCTCAGCCAGAGAGCTCTTTGGTTCCAGTAAACTACAAACCCCAGAATTCCACAGAATGTTGAAAGTGGAATAATAACACTATAACAGTGTAGTGCAGAAATGGTCTCTGTCTTTCTTTTGTCCTTACTTTTGCTTTTTGGGGATGTGTAATTTGCTAGGATTGGTGCATTTCATACCCCTGCTTCCAAGTCTTTAGAAACTAAATTAGATTATGAATGTCATGGCTAGTGTTCACTTAAATGTTTGCACCATCATTTGCACCAGAATTCCCATTTTAGCCATTGTCAGGATGCAGGTGGATAGAAGATTGCTGGGATCCTGACAAATCCCTGGGTGATTTGCAGTAGATTAACAAGTATATTTGTATCCGGACTGTTGAACTATAGCTGCATTAGGGTATCTCAGCCTTCACAGCTTCTCCTCTGAAAATACAAAATTCATAAAGTGTGGCAAAGCGAGGAGGGGATTATTGGCTAGAAAGATTGTGGGTACCATCCATTTCTGGTATATTAGACATTCCTGGGCAGAGTTTTAATTCTAAGTGAAGGCATTTATTTATTATTATTTATTTATTTATTTGTATCCCGCCTCTCCGTATGGATCGAGGCGGCAAACAACTTACAAATAGCATGTATTTTGAAACATTTCTATACATGCCCCCAACAAGCTGGGTACTCATTTTACTGACCTGCGAAAGGATGGAAGGCTGAGTCAACCTTGGAGCCCAGCAGGATCGAACTCACAACCTTGTGGCTTGCAGCACTGGCATTTAGCCACCGCGCCACCACGGCTCCATTGTGTACAACCCCATCCAAAACCCCTAAAATAAATCCCCAAAGCTTGAAGCTCGCCCACCTCTCCTGTAGGAATCTAAGTATGAACAATGGGATCATGTCTCTTTTGGCTTTCAAAAACATACTATTTGTTGGGTTTCTCTTCTCATATTCATTTTCCTTAACAACTTCTTGCGAGTACAGCCTGCCAATTTTTTTTTTTAACAGACTGCTAGTAAATATCCCATTTCATTTGCACTGCAATAAATGTAGGGTTTTGATGGTTTTATGCACATTTTCCACATTTTCTTACAGTCACATAGTTTAAATTTAGGGACTTAGAATGTAAAGAGCCTTTGTCAACTGGCATTGAGTGGCTGTTCTTTGGGATGCAAGCAATACCTGTCCGCATGGGCTGGTGAGAACGCTGGCTAGATTACCTCTTGGTCGGACCATTTACAGTAGAGTGAAGCCAGGGGGGCAACATGATGCTGGAAGCCTTGCAACAGAACTTGGAAGCTACTTTTGGAATGACATCTCCCACAATCTGAAGGAGGTGTAGTCCAAAACTTTTCCAAACTCCGCCTTTAGAGGAATGGTCTGAAGGCACACAACAGAAGGACATAGGTGGAGTCCAGGGGACCTCTACTTCCCTAGAGCAGGAAATCAGACGCCTCTGAGAATTTTGCAAACCAAGTGTGAAGGCAGCAATGTTCTTCCATTGTCCAACCATAGCAACTTGTACTGAGAAGCATGACATCTCTGGGTCTGGAAGAAACATTAAGCTATAATACCAGCATTCTATCGCTGTGGGACTGGGGGCCTTTCTGCACTGCTCTGTTATAGTGCTGTTATTCCACTTTCAGCATTCTATGGAATCCTGTAGTTTAAGGAGGGGCCTTTAGAATTCTCAACCAGAGAGCTCTTCGGCCTCAGTCAATGGTGTCTGTCTTGAATTAGGCTCGTTGCTATGGAGATGAGGCCTAGCAGCAAGGAGGAGGGCACTATATTCCCTCAGGAACCCAACCTCTGCATGTTAACAACTCTGAATGCAGACTGGATTGGGGAATATGGGGGAAAATTACAGGTACTGGACAAGACAGTTTGGGGAATTAGAGATACGGGATCTCAAATCTTTCTAACATGCATTAGCTATGAGAAAATAAAATCCCGGGCAACGCCAGGTATATATGTTAGTAACTATATTACTGTAACTGTAACTACATATTATTACGTAGTTTGCAATGCTTGTACAGGATTCTGCCAACTGATTCTGGGGTGAGACAACAGCAGAGGCGGAAGAAAGGTATGATGCCAAGGAAATGTTCCACATGCTTGATTGAACTACCTGCCCACATGGAGCAGGTTCGTTATGGAAACCTATGACAGTTTTCAGGGCAGGGTGCAATGGCATGTGCCACACACCCAACATATGTGATATCTGGGTGTGCACCGGGCTCCCACTAGGATGAACCAGCAAAGAACAGCAACTTCTCTTTGGAAGCATGAGCCGTGCCACAACCTGCCTTTGGAATGAACAAACGTGTCAGCGGGATGGCAGAAACCCTAAAACACAGTTCTGCAACCGCAGCTCAGTACTGCAGAGGTGGAACTTGCTAGGCGAAAAATTGGTTGCAATTAATTAATGACACGTTCAAGCCAAAGCTTGAGGTACAGAAACCCATGCACACTGTTTTGTCAGCAGTTTCCTAAATTAAACAGCATAGCTGCATTCCTGTGCACTTATACATTTCTTTCCATTTCTATTGATATGTCAGTTTTTTAAAAAAAAAAAAATATGCAGGAGTATTTTGGAAATTTTATCACCATAAAGCTAGATTTGTCCAAATGGCATGTGAGTGCGCCCCAATTTCTCACTAAGTCCAGGTCTCCCCGACACCCCATCACTCAGACACCGCTTTTATTTTGCTGTGGCCCCGGGTTCAAATCCCACTTCACCTTTTTATTTTTTTATAATTTTCTTATATTAACATTCCAACATAAACATAAAAACACAACACACACATATAAACCATACAAAACCATGCGTCTAATCAAAGTCTAAAAAAAACCCTCAAAACAATACCAAACATTAGAAACATAAATCAAAGCTTAAATAAACATAACTAAAAGAAGCAAAAGAAAAACTACAACGATATAAAAATTAGTTCTCAGCAAACTGGCAAACAGCTCCTATTAAACAAAAGGACTCAACTTAAAATCATTACTTAAACTCGATTTTTAAGTTTGCTGCTCAATATATTTTATACCCACTGCACCTTTTTACACAGGATTAAGCAAAGCTGGAAATCTCTAGACTCTCTGTGGGGCTTATAAGAGCTGTGGTCAAAAACAGAGCCTTTTTGGTGCCTGCTCCCACTGGAACTCTTTTCCATGGGATTTGGCATTCTCCCTCCATTCCTTTCACCAGCAGGCAAGACCCTTTTGTATATCTAGGAGTCTTCATAGACCACAAGCTGAACATGAGCCAGCAGTGTGATGCAGCAGCCAAGAAAGCCAATGCAATTCTCAGCTGCATCAATAGGAGTATGGTGTCTAGATCGAGGGAGGTACTGGTACCATTCTACTCTGCTTTGGTTAGACCTCATCTTGAATACTGTGTCCAGTTCTGGGCACCCCAATTCAAGAAGGATATTGACAAGCTGGAGCAAGTCCAGAGGAGGGCGACCAAAATGGTGAGGGGCCTGGAAGCCATGAAGCCCTATGAGGATAGACTTAGAAAGCTGGGTATGTTTAGTCTGCAGAAGAGAAGGTTAAGAGGGGACACGATAGCCATGTTTAAATATTTGAAGGGATGCCATGTCGAGGAAGGACAGGGCTTGTTTTCTGCTGCTCCAGAGACCAGGACAAGGAGCAATGGATTCAAGCTGCAAGAAAGGAGATACCACCTGAACCTCAGGAAGAACTTCCTGGCAGTCAGGGCTGTCCAGCAGTGGAAGATGCTGCCTCGGAGTGTAGTGGAGTCTCCTTCCTTGGAGGTTTTTAAGCAGAGGATAGATGGCCATCTGTCCAAGGGAGTGCTTTAAGGGTGTTCCTGCATGGCAGAAGGGGGTTGGACTGGATGGCCTGTGTGGTCTCTTCCAACTCTACATTTCTATGATTCTATGATTCTATATTTTCATTAACATGCATTTAATATATAAAATAACATATAAGGGTTAAAAAGACAAGCAGCAAGTAAACAGACAGAGAAACTCAAATACTAAATTAAACTACAACTATATTATTCTACCATCACAGATCCAACTAAATAATCCCACTAGAGTTACTAGCAACCACAGCCACAGATTATTCCGTTGTTAGATGCCTTATTGCTCAAAAAGTCCATAAATTTTTTCCAGTCTTTCCAAGAATTGGCTTATCCTTTAAATCCCGTGTTTCGTTTGGCCATTTGAGCTGACTCAGCAACCTAACCATCCATTCTTCCTCATTTTCAGGAGAAAAAAAAACTTTCTATGTGGCTACTGGCACGTCCACACGATAAAATGTTTAAAAATAAATAAGGCAAGAGTTCAACGCGGTATCAAAGCCATAAATAATAAAACAGATGGCAGTTGGTTGACACGCTAAAAAAAAACAACGGTTATAAGTTCCTTAAAGGCTAGAGAGAATTTAAAAGTCTTCGGTCTTTGCGTCTTTGCTAAAAGCATTGAAGGGTGAGTGCCGGATGAATTAAAAGAGGAAGCAATTGCACAGTTTGGTGCCACAACTAATGAAGCCCTGTTCCACCACTCAGGCCATCTCCAAAGGTGAGGGCAGTGAGACCAGAACCTCTGAAAGATCTTAAGCCGCTTCCGCACTAGCCTGTTATAGCGCAATGATTCCACTTTCAACGTCCTGTCCTATGGAATCCTGGGGTTTGCAGTTAAGGGAGGGGCCGGCCGAAATTGTGGAATTGCTTCCGCACCAAACTGTGGAATTGCTTCCGCACTAGCCTGTTATAGCGCGATGCTATAGCGCACCGATGTTATAGCGCACTAGCCTGTTATAGCCGGCCCCTCCCGAAACTGCAAACCCCAGGATTTCAGAGGATGTTGAAAGTGCAATCATCGCGCTATAACAGGCTAGTGCAGAAATAGCCTTACTTGCAGCCAATATAGAGGGCAGGTAGTCCTTTAAAAACCCTGGCCTCGGGGCCCTTTAAAGCTTTAAATGCTGAAAGCAGCCATCTGAACGGTGCTCGGAAAGGCTTTGGCAGCCAAAGCAGTTCTTCTAAGCACTGGCAGAGCATGCGGTCTCTAACTCATACCAGATAGCAGTCGAACTGCTCTGCTTTGAGCCAGAGGAGGAAGAAGAAAAAAACAGAAGCTCTGTGCCATCGGCAGGGAACGTGGAAAGGGAGAGCGGGACTTGACTTATTGGCATCGCCACCAAAACGAAAATTGGGACTCGTGCGGCTGAGCAGCCTTGGATCCCACCCCAGGAAGAAGCCGGGGTGTAAATTCAAAATAAAGAGTGTGGTCAAAAGGGTGCATCTAGGCTGAACAACAGGGCAAAAGCTATTCATGATGAAGAATTTGCTAAAGCAGTGCTTCTTCACCTTTTCTTTATGGGGGACCCCCTGCAAATATAACTCGTTGCAAAAATCACCATGAGAATTTTTTTTAAAAAAAGGTTGCAAACTGCGAACAAGTCAACTTCAACTTACGATGTAAAAATATTTTTACTGAATTGAAAGCAATTTTTAAAAATGTAAAGCAACAGGCAAGGAAGAAAGTCCACAACAGCTGCTATCTAAAGAAACATATAAACTATCTAAATGAACCAACAAACACACACACAAAATACAAAAGCTTTGAAAAATAAATTGGTCTAAAGAGTCAATGAAGCAGAAACTTTTTCTCACTGCATCTCCATTTAGAGCAGGGCTTTCCAAATGGTGTGCCGCAGCACATTAGTGCATCGCCTACAATCTTGGAAATACACATTATTATTTATAAATCATATATTTTTAAAAATACATGAAAGGTTTTCATGAGATATGTTGTGTCCCCCATACATTTTGTGATTACAGTGTGTCTGTATCTCTTATAAGGGGGTAGTTTAACCTCCGGTTTGCTAGTAAAACTGAATTACTGTGTCAAGAAATGATGCATGTCTAAAAAAGTATGTTCCCAACATGAAAAGTTTGGAAAGCTCTGATTTAGAGCCAGGTATCCAGGCAAGGGAAGAACACATCCATTACCTACAACACACCACTTGAACATTTATTTATGATTACTTAATGTACTTCTTCAACGTTCGATAAAACAACTATAAATAAAAAAAAATTTAATAAAATGCCCTTCAGTTCAGGGCCATGGTTTCTTTCTTGAGTTGATCAACCTGGAATATGATCTTCCTCGTTCCTACTGCCAACCGCTTTCCTGATTATTCTTTCCTCTGAGTCATTTAGTCTCAGGACATATTCCAAGCATGATATCCTCAATTTAGTCATTTTGGCTTTTAGGGAACATTAGGCTTGACTTGGTCCAAGAGGTATTTCTTTGTCTTTTTGGAGGCCCCCAATATCCAAAGAACTCTCCTCCAGCACCACGATTCAAAGAAGATGATTCTTTTCCTATCAGCTTTCTTTACTGTCCAGCTTTCACAACCATACACAGAAACTGGAAATACTACAGATGACCCTGGCTTCCATATTTCATGCTGTATCTTTACACTTAAGCATCTTATCAAGTTCCTTCACAGCTGCTTTCCAAATGCAATTCTCGGCTGCATCAATAGGAGTATGGTGTCGACATCAAGGGAGGCACTGGTACCACTCTACTCTGCTTTGGTTAGACCTCCTCTTGAATACTGTGTCCAGTTCTGGGCATCCCAATTCAAGAAGGACATGGTCAAGCTGGAGCAAGTCCAGAGGAGGGCAACCAAAATGGTGAGAGGTTTGGAAGCCATGAAGCCCTATGAGGATAGACTTAGAGAGCTGGGTATGTTTAGGCTGCAGAAGAGAAGGTTAAGAAGGGATATGATAGCCATGTATAAATATTGGAAGGGATGCCACGTAGAGGAAGGAGAGGGCTTGTTTTCTGCTGCTCCAGAGACCAGGACAAGGAGCAATGGATTCAAGCTGCAGGAAAGGAGATTCCACCTGAACCTCAGGAAGAACTTCCTGACGGTCAGGGCTGTCCGGCAGTGGAATATGCTTCCTCAATGGAGTGTAGTGGAGTCTCCTTCCTTGGAGGTTTTAAGCAGAGGCTGGATGGCCATCTGTCGGGAGTGCTCTGAGGGTGTTCCTGCATGGCAGAAGGGGGTTGGACTGGATGGCCTGTGTGGTCTCTTCCAAGTCTACATTTCTATGATTCTATGATTCGTTCTTGACTAAAGTTTCTATTTTGGTTTATGACTGAGCCCAGGTACAGAAAACCTATAACTGTTTTAATGTGTTCATCATCCACTTTAAAGTTATGTTTTAAAAAAAGCTGTTGTTCTTCTACACCTTCAAGTCCTTTCTAACTTATGGCAACCTTAAAGCAAATCTTTCCGGGGTTTTCTGGGGCTGAGAGTGTGTGATGTGCCCAGGCTCACCCAGTTGGTTTCTGTGGCCAAGCAGGGAATCAAACTCTGATCTCCAAGATCATAGTTCAAAGCTCAAGCCATGCTGGCTCCAACGTAAAAAAAAATCAGCTCCACTAAAACACTGCCTCGAACACACACCTTTTTAATTTCGAAAAGACGAGTGGACCTTTAACCCTTACCAAGAAACTTTCCGCCACACACCAATCTCTTGGCCTGCCCCCCATTCAGACCTGAAGTGGTACTTTGCAAACAGCCAGATTTTGTTGTGTTTTTCTTTCCCTTTTTGACATTCTCATTGTATGTTATTTCTTGAGGAGTTTAAGCCAACGCTGGGAAATCCGCAAGAAGCCCGACTGTACTTTCCACTGCGTCCTCGCACGGGAAATTAAACGCAAATGTGGTTTCATGGAGAGACGTACCAAATCCTTAATCCATCACAGGAGATGCATTTTGTATGGAAAGGAAGCAATGCAAGCAGGAAAAAAAGGCCAAAGAAGGGACTCAGCAACCTTTAAATAACAGAACCTGTTGAAAGACCAGATTATCCAACCCAGTAGAAGGAAGAATTGTTCTCCTGCGATGCTGCTATTGCTTTCCAGTGCGGCCAGGAGGGACCGCTGTCGAGGAACGGAAAGGTTAAATCGCCGATAAGGATCAAAGCCAACTTCGATCCTGCTGCCTGGGCTCTAGCTGGCTCTAAATGGAGATGCAGTGAGAGAAAGGTTCTGCCTCATTGACTCTTAAAACCAGATCATTTTATTTTGCAGGGTTTTGCCATGGAATTTGTCCCCTGAGCATCCAGGGATTCACAAAAGGCATGAATGGTTTTTATTCACACAATGGAACAGAGAAGGATCACTCTCACATTGCAGGAAAAAAGATACCGGTGAGTATTAAGAGACTATGGGCTCTGCTACAAGCAATAATTGGCACTACTGTCACAGTGCTGGGCAAGAACACCACTAGGAAACTGAGAGTGCTTCAATGAGGACATTTTTAATTCGAGGGCTGGTATGGAGGGTCACCTGACAAGCAACACACCCGCCCCACCCTTGGTCCTTCTCCTCTTCCTTCTTGATCTCTCTCCTTGTTCACCTGTTCTGTGAAAGGGATCCAGGAGTCTCAGTGGACCACAAGCTGAACATGAGCCAACAGTGTGATGTGGCAGCTAAAACGGCCAATATGATTCTGGGCTGCATCAGTGAGAGTATAGCGTTGAGATCAAGCGAAGTAATAAAACCACTCTATTCTGCTTTTGTTAGACCCCATCTGGAATACTGTGTCCAGTCCTGGGCACCACAGTTCAAGAGGAATATTGACAAGCTGGAACATGTCCGGAGGAGGGCAAACAAAGTGGTAAATGGCCTGTAAACCATGCCCTACAAGGAGCAGCTTAGGGAGCTAGGTATGTTTAGTCTGATGAAAAGAAGGTTGAGAAATGACCATGTTTAAATATTTAAAGGGATGTCACGTTGAAGATGGAACAAGCTCATTTTCTGCTGCTCCAGAGACTAGGTCATGGAGGGATGGCTTCAAACCACTGGAAAAGAGATTTCACCTAAACATTAGGAAGAACTTCCTGACAGTGCAAGCAATTCAACATAGCCAGATCCTTCTCTGATCTTGCCTGCTCTCCATCAGCCATGGAATAACCATGTTGGGGGGAGGTTGGGTACTGCAGAGGATGGAAAAGAATACTAACTGCTGCTGCATGTCAAAAGGACATGCAGAGGCACAAGGGAAACATTCATGTACCTGTGCTGCCAGCTGGAGGCCAGCCCATATGAGACAGTGAGAGATGAGACCATGCATGAATTTTCTGATATAGCATTACACTCGTGTGGTTCTATTCCTTGATCCGGGTGCTTGGGGAGGCGGGATTAAAATGGCAATTAACACCTCTAGAATATTTGTGTATGTGCCCTTAATACCGGTGCTACAATGACAGTAGTGAAAAAGTGTTTTTCTGCAACCCCAGAAACCAACACCAGCACAAAGGGAAGGATCCACAACATAGGAGGTCTCAAAGTTTTCCTTAACGGTCCCAGAAACTTGGAATCAAGCTTAACTTGAACCCACCATCACTGGGAAAGGAGTCAAGCCTCCAAACCACTTGGCTCTAAAGACTGAAAACACACTCTGGGAGGACTAAGGAATGGGTAGCTGAATAATAGCCAGGACTCTGCATTTGTGCGCATGTACAAGAAAGGGAAAGAACACACATGTGTCGGCGCATGCACATACTTTCCTCTTTTTTTCCAGGAGCAAAACTCATAAAATATAATTAACTTCTCTGGAATGCTTCATAACATTGTGTTACCGAGGAAAGAATAACCTCCCTCTCTCAGAATCACAGACATTTCCGCGGTACTGCTTGGCTATGGTAAGGTTCCAAATTAAAATGTGCGGTTTGGAGTGCAATGAATACCATTCCAAAACTGGTATGTGGGACCAGTAAATGAATCCAAGCCAAGAACCAGAAGGCAGGAGAGAAACTTGGTGCTGTAAAATAAAAGGGTTCTCTGAGTCTTTTTAAAAACAGTCTGATCCACAGCAAAACAGGCTCCGTAACCACGCATAGGTTCTGCGCATTAATCACCATGCCGACAACCATGTTCTGCAAGCTGTTGAATCATAAACCACAGTACTTTCATGGAAAATTGGTTTTTTTTAAAAAAAAAAAAAGACAAAACATTAACTTGTAAAGTTAACGCACAGTTGTTATCTACGGAAAGTTGTTTGTCTATGGAAAATTTGATGAATCACTCCACATTAGTAGGTAATTAACATTAACTAGGTGCTAACTACTTGTCAATGCATTAATTGCCAAAGAAAAGTTTTCTGTGGTTGCTCCTTGCTGCCCATCATTCATTTATGCTGATCATGACTGGAACGTAGCAATTGAAGAGCAGAATTTATTTAAAGAAATGGACCAGAAAGGAAGGACAGAGGATTGTGCGCATGTACAAGAAAGAGGATTGGGATGATATGCAAGGAGGAACATACCTGTGAGAAGATCTATGACTTTGAGCATAAAAGGCTACTTTAGTGCATTTGGATAAAAAACAAAATGTATCTGTAATTATTTTGAGAGGAAGAGAACAGAAAATGGTAGGTGTGTTGTACAGAGGAGACTGGAAGAGAGAAAATGCAATTGCTCAACACGTGCTTTGCATTGGTCTTCTCCCAAAACTGGAACCAGAACAAATGATGCAGTGAAAGGACTGCAGCCCAGAACAGATAAAGACGTAATGCAGCTACTTCACATGAATTCAAGCTGCCAGGGTCAGATGAAATACGTCTGAAGAAAGTTGAAGGTGTGACACCCAGCATTCTTGGAGAATAGGTGAGAATGGAAGCAAGCAGGAGGAGAGAAGAGGAGCAAGCAAGTATTGACTCATCACACTGACTTTGATACAAGCAAAAGATGATCAATCAGTCAGAAAAGTACTGTGAATACTAAGATCCAGCAGGTAAAGGTGGTGCATCTTAGTTTCAGTGAGGCTTTCAACAAGGCCCCTCACTATATTCTTGAAGGATAAGATGAGCATATGATGTTACTCTTAGGTAGTTTTCGGGCTAGTTGATGGACTGAACCAAATAATGCTCATCAATGGTTCCTCAGCATCCTGGAGAGGAGTGAAAGTAGGGTGGTGCAGGGCTCTCTCCTAAGTACAGTTTTGTTCATGTTTAAAATGACCTGGATGGAGCAATAGAGAACATGCTCTGGATAGGGGACACATGGCTGGATAACAGTACGTGTGAAAGGGATCTAGGAGTCTTGGAGGACCACAAGCTGAACATGAGTCAGCAGTGTGATGTGGCAGCCAAGAAAGTCAACGTGATTCTTGGTTGCATCAATAGGAATATGGTGTCTAGATCAAAGGAGGTAATGGTACCACTCTATTCTGCTTTAGTTAGACCTCATCTGGAATACTGTGTCCCATTCTGGGCACCTCATTTCAAGAAGGATATTGACAAAGTAGAATGTGTCCAGAGGAGGGTGACCAAAATGGTGGAAGGTCTGGATGCCAAGAAGCCCTATGAGGAGTGTCTTAGGGAGCTGGGGACGTTTAGTCTGCAGAAGGGGACATGTCCCCCCCTGAGAGGGGACATGATAACCATGTTTAAATATTTGAAGAGATGTCATGTTGAGGAGGCAGGGGGCTTGTTCTCTACTGCTCCAGAGACTAGGACAAGGAGCAATGGATTCAAGCTGCAGGAAAGGAGATTCCACTTGAACCTCAGGAAGAAATTCCTGACGGTCAGAGCTGTCCAGCAGTGGAATCTGCTGCCTCCATGGAGTGTGGCAGTCTCCTTTTTTGGAGGTTTTTAAGTGGAGGCTGGATGGCCATCAGTTGGGAGTCCTTTGATGTGGGTTCCTGCATAGCAGGGGGTTGGACTGGATGGCCCCTGGGGTCTCCTCCAACTCTATGATTCTATGTCCAGGTGAAAGTAAACTGGAAGACGTAACTACTCAGGGACCAAAGTGTGTTTAGAGACAGAGCTTCAAAATGTTCTGTTTTAAACTACAGCTCCCATAATCCTGTAGCCAGATGAAATCCTGAAAACTGTAACCCACAAATAGCTTTTTCAAGCTTTCAGACAGCACTGGATCTTCAAGCAATTTTCTGTAGAATTGGACACAAACTCCTCACCCAGTCCCCTGAAAACCAAAGAGCATTTCTGAAGGTGAGAGTAATCCTCAGTTTATTCTCCACTGGAATATTTCCCAGTGGATCTTGAGTTTGCAAAAATAAGGGGGTGAGAGTTAGGCTTCAGCTTTCAAGATCTCCCAGCTGGCACAGCCAGTAGGGGAGGGATTCTGGGAGTTGTAGTTCCTCACAGCAACTTTTCCAAGATGAAGTATTGATGCAGGTAAATTCTCCTATGACTTCCATGGACCTTCTCACACAGAGATCTAGCTTTGCTTTTTTGGAAAATAAACTCGTGGAGAGGACAGCACATACTGGAATTAGATGGAGTGTTACCAATGTGTTCCTACTGCGTTTGGCCCAGTTGAGGGGTTCCTCGTCACCTAATTTAATTCAGCTGACAAAGCACTGGGACAAGTTGGCTTAAATCTGCCTCTTAACAATCCCCAAGAAACCATTATACCTTCCCGTGGCCTTGGTTGCCAGGGCACTCATCACCCAGTTAAAAGCCCATTGACTTTCAAGCAGACAGAATATGTAAGGCCAAAGGAATTCAGAGGGCTTCCTACCCTACCTCTGAACCCAGCCCAATGTGTTCTTACAAAGTCGCCCGGTGTGCGAAGGATAATCACCCAGAAAAATATTTATAAATTGTGAGAGATAACATGACAGGCTTTGCTTGGGCTTGAAAATCAGCCCTCTGGCTTTGAAAGTAAGAATCCGACTGCTAAGTTCATCTGAGGAACTGGAAGCTATTCCTGAATGCAAATTCCTGCCTGCGGTCAAATCTTCCAGCCTCAGGCCAGTATATTTATACTCCAAATACAAACCCATCAGAAACAGATTCACGGGCCATGTCTCCCCCTCTGCTTAGGCTGGATGCTAAGAATTCTTTGCCAGAGGCATATCCTTCAGATAACTTCTGCCGGGTACAAAGAATCATAGTTCAAGGATGAAGCTTTGCAAGCAGAGGGTTGTTGCTTCAATTCCTGCAACCGTTTGTTAAGGATGATCAAGTAGCTGGTTATGGATTTATCTACACCTGGGATCCTGGAGAGCTGCTGTTGGTCAGAGAAAGGGTATCCACACTATACAATTACTAGTGCTTTTATACCACTTTAACCGCCGTGGCACTGTACTGTGGAATCCTAGGAAGTTGCAGTTTGGTGAGATATTTAGAATTCCGTCAGACAACTCTACTGCTGCAGTTCTGCAGAACTGCATTGCAGAATTCCAAGTATCTCATGAAACTACAGATCCCAGGATTCTGTGGCACAGAAGTGCGATCATTGTGCAGTGTGAATATACCCCCTTCTGACTTTTACTACACTGCGATTCAAGCTGCTGAACCTTTTCTCAAGCCTTTTCTGCAGGATGTTGTCTTCCCACCATTGGGAAGGCAGAAGGAAGGGACCGTGATGACGATTACACACGACGTTGTCACGTCCCATCCTTTTCCTGTCCCTAGGTAGTACAATCATGGAGTAAATCATTCCCCCTTCACTTAGAGGGCAGAATTCTTACTTTTTGGAGGGAATGGCCTCATGTTGCCCCCACTCCAGTAACATCCACTTTTTTTGTTTTTGTTTTGTAGTGATTTTTATTAAAAGTTTAATCTTGAATATAAAATAAAAAACCCACACTTCCATGCTTAAATCTTCCAGTTGAAATTGCTTATTTCCATTCCATACAAACATAATTTCCATCTTACAGAGAGAAGAACAAATACATTAGTTCTTCTCTGATTTCTCATACATTTATATCCTTACCCAATCCAATATTCCTTTCCATTCTTTCTCAAAGTCCTGGATAGATTTATTCTTCAAAGAAAATGCTAATTTTTCCATCTCTATCATATCCAGAACTTTTAACTTCCATTCTTTTATAACAATATATTTCTTTTCTTTCCAGTGCTGTGCATACGTCAACCTTGCCGCAGTTATTAAATATAATAATATCTTCTGATGACTTCTTATTTCCCTTTGTTGCCCTAGCATATTTAACAGATAAAGCTCTGGTTTCAACATCCTCTCTTTGCATTCCGTACTCACACCTCTGGCAGCACGAACATCCTCCAGTCACCTTTGATTATGTGAGAGGGAACAGCATAAAACCTGAAAACTCCCTGTCCAAATGCCTCTGAAATGCTTTTTAAAAACACACTGAAGAATATACTTCTTCCACCAGAACAGGTGAAGTACACTGATTACAAAAAGAAGAGCTTATTGCACACCATTGGGTTGCTTTGACAGGTTACTTTCAATGTTCAGAATTTAATAAAAATCACACTTCCCAAATCAATAGGTTCACCATGCAAGGGGAAGTTGCTTATAAAAATGGCATTCTAGGTCAGCATCGTGTAGTGATTTGAGCATTGGACGATGATCCTGGAGACCAGAGTTCGATTCTCTGCTTAGCCATGGAAACTTACTGGGTGACCTTGGGTGCATCACACACTCTCAGCCCCAGAAAACCCCATGATACGTTTGGCTTAGGGTCACCATAAGTGTGGAACAACTTGAAAGCACACCACAAAAACAAGGCAAAACTGAGCACATAAACACACCACTTCGGAGGGACATGCACAAAAAAGTGTTGATTTTTTTAAAAAAAACAAATTATGAAGTTGTGAAGAAATAGAACAAAACAAAGACTGAATTTCCACATCCTGAAATTTCACATAAGGATGGTCACAACAGAAGTGTAACGACCGGGGAAGAGGCATTGCCCCCAAATGAGAATGCAGCCCCCCACCTCCATGAAGTGTTCCTTCAGTTCCCAAATTTCTAACATTGCAGGAAAGGAGACCTGAAAACTGTTCATATTTTGAACTCTCATACTTGCTGCATCCACATTCACTGTGTCTGTTTAGTTGTTGAAATGCCTAAACTGCATTTCTAAGTGCTCAAGTTTTAAGTTAATATAATGTCAGAAATTTGGGATTGAAAGGAAAATTTAAACACAGGGGACATAGGTCTTATTTAGGGTGGACAAAGCTCTTATTCTGCACCCATCCCTGGTAGCCACAACACTGGGCCACAAAAAGACTCGGCTGCAAGCTAAACTCTTAAGTTTAAAGCTTGAAAAGAACAACATTCCAAACAGAAATACCATTTTTCCCCTGGATAGTCAGGAGAAACAGCTGGCACGGCAAGAACAGCTCTTTGTGCTCCAGGAAAACCTATTCAAGAATGATGATGTGTATATTAAGTGAGGAATTCTAAGTCTGTAGGTGTCTTTCAAACTTTTTGTCCGGCGAGGCAATGGTCTTAAATCACAGAGGAAGCTTTGACAATGCCTCTGTCAAAGCTCTGAACAATAGAAGAATTCCACCACCACCTCTTCACTTTCCGGGAGTACCAAAAAGGGGATTTACAGACTGCCAGGAAGCCGAACCCCGCAGTTCCTCATTTTATCTGGATATTGGACCATTCACAGCACAAAGATTCCTCAATGGGAGCGATGCCAACCAGTTGCAAAGGTATAATGTTTGCAAAGGGAGGGTCATGCCTCTTGCCTGTAAACACTCATTCCCATCTCAGTTCTGCAGCTGTGTGGGTGGGACGGCTGGCAGCCTTTCCTCATTCTTGAGGTCCATTAATCTCCAACCGATTACCAGGCAAAAAGCCCCTGATAAAGCTCTCACTGAGTGATTGAGGCACATGTCCCTGAAGCCAGCTCCAAAGAGGTGATCCAACTTGCAGAACTTCACATCTGGTTTCCTGTCTGCTGGCATGGAGCTGGCAAACAAGGCCCCGGAGACTTCCGCAGAGGGCTGTTCCATTCCTCTCCCAAGAGTAAGCAACGGGGTTATTTTTTCATTCATTTATGTCCTGTTTGGAAAGCCAGCCACAGCTCACAGCCCTTAAACAGAGCCTATAGTAGCTGTCCCAGTCAAGGTTTACAAAAACTTAGGAAATTACCTTCTTGCTTCAGCAGTCCAAGTCACCAATAAATTCAGAATGTCAGTTCAAGGAAGTATCCGTAGTCAGCACACAAAGCAAGGGTCAAGGTTTTCCAAGAATACAAGCCAAGGACCCAAAGGATGCTGTGTTGCTTCCACTGTGTTGCTTCCACTGGAAATGGGAGTTGTCTGCAAAAGACTTCACCTGGCCCTGCCTCTGGTCTTTATTGTCCTGTTTGCAGTCTCCCCAGCTGTTCACCTTTTAATGAGACTTCCCTACTTAAGTGTTTCATGGGCTCTCCATTTTCTGTCTATGCTGGGCTGCAGTAAATATTGTCTTATTCATTACTGTATCTTGGCTGTTGGGCAGGATTCTGTCTGGGTCCTTGGACCGGGCATGGCAATTTGTTGAATTTATATCCTGCTGCTTTCCCAAATGAGATCCGAGGCAGCTCTGCATGTTACAAGGTTCTAAAATCTGGCTGGCCAATGACTATTTGACAGGAAATAAAGTGTGACTCCCAGACTAGTTGGCAATTTTCAAACCAGGACCTCCAGCTGAACTTTTAAACCAGATTTCTATGTTAATGCAATATATATACATATTAAAAATAGACACTGCAATGCCTCCAAAAGTGTTTTTGTTCAGTATTATGGATAAAGATCTGGACCATAAATATGGACTCCTCCTTCGCTCTATGATAAGAGCTGCAAGAATATTAATGCCAAATCCCAGAATAGCAAGACCAGACTGTTGCAAATTTGGTTATTTGTGAGGCACAGTGTGCCTTCTCCCCTTCCATCCTATTGAATTTTGCTGGGCACGGAAAAGGAAGGCAAGCACGACCAGGGAAAAGGCAAAGGAATGGGGTCAGGGGAAGGCATGCTTGTACCTTCTCACCCCTGGGGCACCCCTTTTCCAGTCCCATGTCTTTTGCCCAGGTGTGGAGAACGCACACCAATGCAAAATGCAAGGGAATGGTGGGAGGGGAATGCGCATGCACACACATCTTCCTTCTCCCCCAGAGCACCCCCTTCCCATTCCAATGCATTTTGCTCTGGTGTAGAGAATGCACACCAATTCAAAAGGCAAGGGAATGGTGGGAGGGGAATGCGCATGCACACACATCTTCCTTCTCCCCCAGAGCACCCCCTTCCCATTCCAATGCATTTTGCTCCGGTGTAGAGAATGCACACCAATTCAAAAGGCAAGAGAGCCGGGAGGGGAGCCCTAGAAGGGAACTGGAGGAGGAAGAAGAGGATGGGGGGACTTATCTGTGATTTTTCCTCTTTTGCAAGAGTTTTCACCCCCAAACCCTGACAAAAGTGGAGGGGCCACTGTACTTACTGCTTGAGTTCAGAAAAAGAGGGAAAGATGTTTGCCGAAGAGGAATTGCAGTTGCCAAGGCTATGGGGTTGCCATTCTCACCTCGATTAAGGTGAGGGTATTTTCAGTTGTGTGTTTAGGAGGGAGCAAAAGGGCAAGTGCAATTTATATATTGTATTTGCTTCTATTTTGCATTTTTGTTTAAGTTTAGGGCTTTAAGAGTTAAGATTGTTGCAGTACATTGAAGCGGCGCACGCAGAAGAGTCCTGGAATCAAGTCCTGCACTGGCATCTCACTAGATGAATGGGATCTTAAGGACAATGCATATGTGTCAAATTTAATACACAATTTACTGCAGGGAGATAGATTTAAATTGTGATTGTATTTGCAATTTTCAGCTGTAGCTGGCTCCATAGAACCTACATTCATTTTTTTAAAAATGCACAAAATATATACAGTGAGCCCTCCATTTCTGTGAGAGGTAGGGTCGCAAGACCCTTGCACAAAGGTGGAAAAATGGAAATGAAAATAAAAATGATCACTATTTTTCTTTTTTACACCTGACAACAATTCTCCAGGAATTTCTAGGGCTTCCAGTACAATTCTATGGTCATGTTCTGCTGGAATGGACGGCCATTTCTTAAACATGTCTGCATGCACGTATGGGTACCCGCTACCAAACACAATTTTCTTTTCAATCCCACAGCACTCTCTAATAAGGGAAGCTGGCAACCTCATGGTGTGTTTATTCTCTGCACGCAGAAAGAGGAAGAAGAGGTTCCAGTCTGTTTAGCAATGACAGTTTGATTCTGGAGATTAGCAGCCTGGCTGTCCTCTCGCTGTGCCACGCTGAAGCTAGGAAGGGCTTTGGAAGTCTCAAATAAAAACAAAGGAAGACAGGAAATTTAACACATACCAGTTGCAAGCTGTGTGCAAAAGGGGATTCCAGACAGATGCCCAATTTCCCCCCCTTTAACGCACGCACGAGGGAAGCAATAACTGATAAGAGGGGAAGGATTGATCCAAGACGCCCTCTCTGTCTCCAAACACGTAACATAATTCCACTTAAACCTGAAGATTAATTTCCAACTGAGAGGGTGGTGATGCCAATTTTGTAGAGAGAAAAAAGGTTTAAAGGCTGAAAAAATGTAACTTCTAAGACTGGAAGGAACAAAAGAATTGAGGTATTTGGGGGAATTGTGGGGGCAACAACCCCTTCTAATCTGACTTTGATTGCTCTCCATAATGAGAAGTTGGACAAAGACATTAGGAAGATCAAACCATGGGTTGGTGGCTGAGGCCATTTCCACAGTAGGCTATTATAGTGCTATTGCTCCACTTTCAACATCCTATATAGAATCCTGGGGTTTGCAGTTTAGGGAGGGATCCTGAGAATTCTCAGCCAGGGAGCTCTTTGGCCTCAGGAAACTGCAAAGCCCAGAATTCCACAGGATGTTGAAAGTGGAATTATAGCACTATAACAGTCTAGTGTGGAAATGTCCTGGCTGCCGTTTGCATGCACCTCTCCCCAGGCTCAGCATCCCCAGGGGTCAAAAAATGAATTTTTTAAAAAAGACTTTTTTGCTCCCAAATGGCCACTAGTGTGTGTGGGGGAGGGGGCAATTTTGCAACATTTTGGGCATCTCACGGGCCAATTTAGACCTTGTTGTCATCACTGCTGTGTGCCCTTCACATCATTTCCAACTTATGGTGACCCTAAGGAAAGCTATCCTGGGGTTTTCAAAGATTCAGAATGTGTAACACACCCCAGGTACTTGGTCAGTTTCCATGGCTGAGCAAAGAATTGGATATGCAATAATATTTATTACTGGGCAGCCGTTGATAAGAGACATGATGGTTATGTTTCAATAGTTGAAGGGATGTCATATGGAGGATGGAGCAAACCTGTCTTCTGCTGCTCCGGAGACTGGGACATGGAGCAATGGCTTCAAACTTCAGGGAATAAAGATTCCATTCAAACATTAGGGAGAACTTTACTGATGGTAAGAGTAGTCTGAGAGTAGCATAACCTGATTCAGAGTGTGGTGGAGTCTCCTTCTTTGGAGATTTTTAAATAGAAGTTGAATGATCATCTTTTAGGAACATTTTGATGGTGTATTCTTGCATGGACTCAATAGCTGTTGTGGTCTCTTCCGCCTCTAAAATTCCATGTTGCTTTTGGAAGAAGTGAGAGCATTATGACATATTTTCTTCTTAAAAAGTTAAGGTACCAACCACAAATTTCAGTCGTGAGTTCTTTGGTGTAACAAGTAATGTTGACTTGTTCTTTCTAAAACGTTGTCGGGATGGATGCGTCCGTTTTTGTAATTTTAAAGTGTATTTTTCTAACAGTAATCATAACAGCAATAATAATAGAAAAAGAGCAATGAAAACATGTCAGTTTTCAAATAATGAGTAAAAGTAGCACAAATGACTTTTTCAAAAAAAGGGTAAAAATAATAACTTCTTTTCTAAAAAAAATAATAAACAAAAACATTCTCCAGGCTCGGAGTCCAACCAGCATGTTCTGCTTCAATCCGCGGTAGATTTCCGGGCTCTCCGGCCAACGTCTTCCCCATCTCATGCCCTCAGAAACCCTGGAGATGCCAGAGATTGGCCCTGGGACCTTCTTTCTTCAAAACAAATGGTCGACCACTGAATTATGACCCTAAAAATCCCCTGCCTAGAGCGCAGCCATGCCCTCTTTATCCCTTAACTGCTTGCAAGTTGGCAAGCCAACGTTCAAAGCGGGGAAGCGAGCCAAGTCCCTGTGCAGCGGAGAACGGGGAACAAAGACTTCTGAGAAATTCCCAAACGGCTGGGAAACAGAAAAACTGGAAGCGGTTCTTAGCTTGTGACCAAAGATCACCGACGCCCAGCCAAAGCCGGCTGGCTCTCACTCGGGATCTGTCTGCACTCTCTGGACGCCGACACCGGCCACAGCGGGAAGCTGTGCAAAAGAGCCCCGGCTCTGGTCAGAGGCCAGGGAGAGTGGAAAGAAAGCCTTCAGAAGGGCATTGGCCGGCCTGTCATCCTAACTCCTTTAATGTGCTTCAGCTTCCAATCTCTCCCTCCAAGTTTTGTTTCTGTTTTAACAGTCAAACACAAACAGGCGCTTGGATGCACTCCAAACTTAAGGCTATATGCTGGTGGTGAATATTAAACATTTCCCTCTCTCTCTAAATGAGAACCAAAGCTGCTGGGTTTTGTTTTGTTTTATTTATTTATTTTGTATAATTTTTATGAAAAGTTTGTCTTGAAAATAACCTCCACACACACTTCCATGCTTCAGTCTTCCAGTTTGAAATTGCTTATTTCCATTCCATTACAGACACAGGGCTTTTCCGCACTTGGTTTCTAAAATGGGGCGGTGCGTCCTCCCGCGAGGACGTTTGCATTTGGGGGCGAACTGAGTTCGGACTACTTACCGTGTGTCCGGACTTCAGCCCACTCCGGAACGCCCATAACTGGTTGTTCACCATGCTATTGACCTGGATAGGTTGGAGAGCTGGGCCAAGGCTAACAAAATGAAATTCAACAGAGAGAAGTGCAAGGTCTTACACTTAGGTAGAAAAAATGGAATCCACAAATATAGGATGGGGGACACATGGCTGGATAGCAGTATGTGTGAAAGGGATCTAGGAGTCTTCATAGACCACAAGCTGAACATGAGTCAGCAGTGTGATGCGGCAGCCAAGAAAGCCAATGCAATTCTCGGCTGCATCAATAGGAGTATGGTGTCTAGATTGAGGGAGGTACTGGTACCACTCTACTCTGCTTTGGTTAGACCCCATCTTGAATACTGTGTCCAGTTCTGGGCACCCCAATTCAAGAAGGATATTGACAAGCTGGAGCAAGCCCAGAGGAGGGCGACCAAAATGGTGAGGGGCCTGGAAGCCATGAAGCCCTATGAGGATAGACTGAGAGAGCTGGGGATGTTTAGTCTGCAGAAGAGGAGGTTAAGAGGGGACATGATAGCCATGTTTAAATATTTGAAGGGATGCCCCGTAGAGGAAGGAGAAGGCTTGTTTTCTGCTGCTCCAGAGACCAGGACAAGGAGCAATGGATTCAAGCTGCAGGAAAGGAGATTCCACCTGAACCTCAGGAAGAACTTCCTGACAGTCAGGGCTGTCTGGCAGTGGAATATGCTGCCTCAATGGAGTGTAGTGGAGTCTCCTTCCTTGGAGGTTTTTAAGCAGAGGCTGGATGGCCATCTGTCGGGAGTGCTTTGAGGGTGTTCCTGCATGGCAGGGGGTTGGACTGGATGGCCTGTGTGGTCTCTTCCAACTCTACATTTCTATGATTCTATGATTCTATTGAAAGTCCGATTGAAACAGGACTTTCAATAGCCTGGCGCGCCCCAGTCCATCGCTGCGCAAAAATGTAGAATTGCAGGCTCGTGCTAGCACAAGCCTGCAAATCTTCCGGGGGCGGGCTTCCGGCTGGTGAGCTTCCTCCACCAACCGGAAGCCTCCGTTTTCGTCCCTGGAGAGTGCGTAGCGCGGGCACGCGCTGCTCCGGATCGGCGTCGGTCGTTGGGGGGAGCGGGCCAGTCTGGTGAGTAATGGACTGCCCCGTTTTCCCCCCAAAGTGCGGAAAAGCCCATAATATCCATCTTACAGAGAGGAGAACAGTCACATTATTTCTTCTTTGATTTCTCATACATTTATATCCTTACCCATTCCAATACTCTTTTCCATCCGTTCTCAAAGTTCTGGATAGATTTATTTTTCAAAGAAAATGCTAACTTTTCCATCTCTATCATACCCAGAACTTTTAACTTCCATTCTTCTATATCAATATATTTCTTTTCTTTCCAGTGCTGTGCATACGTCAACCTTGCCACAGATATTATTAAATATAATAATATCTTCTGATAACTTCTTATTTCCCTTTGTTGCCCTAGCATATTTAACAAATAAAGCTCCAGTTTCATTTCAAAATTCAACTTACAAATTCTTTGGATTTCATCATGTACCCCCTTCGGGTTTTGTTTTATTTTACCGTTCATAGTTTGCAGAGATTTGTCCACAAAATGATTTCTACTGCCTCTCCTAAACTGTGATAGCACCGTCAAGCCTCGGCTTAGCTTCAGGCATCCACACCACAAAGTTTTCCGCTCATTATGGGACATCACATACTTGGATGACCCTCTTCTTTGGGAGGTTAAGCCTACTGTGATCCCCAAACACAGCAGAGGTGCAACTGGTATTTTCATATATTACAAATGATTTAAGCTTAGTGTTTTGAATACAGAAGTCCCAATTTGCATTTGGAATGTGAAATGCTATCCCCCAAATCACACAGAATGATAGAGCTGGAAGAGACCCAAAGGGCCAGTGAGTCCAACCCCTTGCCATGCAGGAACGTACAACCAAAGCCATCTGGCCTCTGTTTAAAAACCTCCAGAGGAGACTCTGCCACATTCCACGGAGGCAGCAGATTCCA
This sequence comes from Ctenosaura bakeri, assembly GCA_948474755.1. Classification (NCBI taxonomy): domain Eukaryota; kingdom Metazoa; phylum Chordata; class Lepidosauria; order Squamata; family Iguanidae; genus Ctenosaura; species Ctenosaura bakeri. The sequence goes on along the minus strand of CAOLHI010004659.1, from coordinate 43,351 downwards.
CTGTCAAAGTGCTCTTACCATCAGGAAGTTCTTCCTAATGCTTAGGTGGGATTTCTTTTTCTGTACTTTGAACCTATTGCTCCACATCCTAGTCTCTGGAGCAACATAAAACAGGCTTGCTCCATCCTCCATATGATATCCCTTCAAAGATTTAAACATAGCTATCATGTCTCTTATCAACAGCTGCCCAGCACTAAATACTACTACATCTAAGACTGGCTGTCGGGCACTAAAATACCACTGTGTATTAACTCGTAAATGCTATCACGTACATTCTGCCCTATAGAGCTTCAAATCAAATTTCAGAACATGCTCCATGCAGTTAATGCAAAATTCAGTATAGAGGATGTCTGTTAAGTACTGAATGTAAAAAAATAATAAAAAATAAATGCAGAGAACAATTTAAAAGTTAATCAAAGCTGGGTGTAATAAATAACCTTTGTGTGGTTTTACAGACAAGCTTATTTTGATAGGAGAACAAAGCTTTTTCTAATAGCGCAAGGACTGCAGTGGCCCAGTTTAGGTTTATTCTCCTATGGGGGAAACCTATGCACTTCTTTTTTCCCCACGCTTTAGCCAAAAAGATTGCAAGCAGACTTTATTAAGATGAGTTAGAGACAATCCCTGTCCGCAGCTTTACAACCTAGAAGATCCAAAACAAAAGAAAGAGACAAAGAGGGGGAAACTGAGCCGCTAGATTCTTAGAACATATCTACACTATACAATTCAATGTCACTTTAACTGACTAGGGAACTGTGGGATTTGTAGTCTGATGAAGTACTGAGGATGTTTTCCAAGAGAGATCTAGTGTACTGCCCTGAATTACAATTTTCAGGTAACTCTGAGAAAAAGGATTGAGGATTAAACGACTGTAACTCTGGAAAGGTAGTCCAAAGGGAGACCTCTCTAGCGCAGAATGCTAAGGACCTTACCAGACTACATATCCCATGCTTCCCTAGGATGGAGTTGATGACAATTCAAGTGCTATCGAACTGCTATAACTGCACAGTGCAGATGCAAATAAATTCTTGTTCTACCAATTTGACTGCATACATTGAGCCTAAATTAATGTTACCGATGTTGCAGTCGGGAAGGGAAAAGAGAAAGAGAGAAGTATCAGTGTGCAGATTTTGGAGAATAAAGCATTCTTTTGCACAGCGTCTGAAAAACAAAACAACCCACTCTGGGAAGTTTTGGCCAATGCTTTCCAAAAACCCACTGCCGTCCCCATGGGGCTGTTTGTTGAAGAGGAACTTCAAACAAGAGGTCTCCAGAGACCCCTGTATTCGGGTGTCACCGAAAGTGTGAGGAAGATCATCCATCAAGTCAAAAAACGCTGGAGTGAGCAAAGTCCTGGTCTTTGAATCCACAGGGGACGCCCTGCATTCTCTCAACAAAGCATCGGATTCCGTCTCCCGCCTGCAACCTCATCTCCCACTCCTGCCTCTCTCCGTGCCCCCCACACGCTGAGTCAAGGAAGACCCCGTGCCCCTTAACTGCAGGCCTTCAGAAGAAGGATGGATGATTTTGATCCAAGCTTCAGTCATAGTTTTATTTTAGTGGAGCTGGGCAAAATGGGACTGTGCTTTCATATCCATAGTAAGGGCACTATGCTCAACATTTTAATAATGGGAAAGGACCACAACAGCTCAGCGACAAGGCTGAGAGAGCATCTTGCTTTATATGCACATGATCCAAGGTGCAATTCCCAGCATGTCAGGCTTTGGTATCTGGATACAGAAAGAACTAATCGGAAAATCTGGGTCCTATTCACAGTATGCAATTATAGCACTATGATTCCACTTTAACTGCTGTTACTGCAGTTTAGGCCTACTTGGAGATACCCCTAGATATCATTTTGATATCAATAATTTGGCTCTCTCCCACCACCCCTCTCCACATGCTTGTGAGGCCCCCGGACAAGCACAGAACTAGGCTCGGCCACTAATTGCTGGACATTCCATTCTCCACCCAGGCAGGTCAGAAATAGCCAGATCCTCGCTTTAGGAGACCTCTCTGCAAACACCCTCATTATGTATGCACGCTGTTTACGGAGGACTCCCTGCCCCGAGCAGGCACCCTGGCAAGCTGAATACTCAACTGTCAAGCACCGAGTATTTGCATACTGGCTAACTCTTTGTCAATTTGGACTTAACTCAATCATGCTAAATTCTGACCTTTCCAAGGCTATGTCCTGCACCCGAAACGCATTGTTTTCCCCAAGTATGGCATAGCCTGCAGTTACATTTCCCTTTATAAAAACCCCTGATTCCGAGACCATCCTCGGATTGCTCCCGAGTTCCAGACCGCCTTGCTGCCGTTTTGCTTGCCGAGCTTCCCCTCAGCTCCACATGCTGAGCTACATCAAACCCCAGCATCGCTCTCTATCTTCTTTCTGGGTGTCAGGAACAGGTTCTGTATCACCCGAATCTACTATCCCTCTGAAAATCCTGCTATCATACTCACACCTTTATTTTCCTTAGTTATCTGTGTGCGTGTGTTGCTTACACTGTGTGCCTGTATTTAATAAAGATCATTCATTATTTCCAACACGGTTTGCTTCCTGACTCGGTCTGACCCCGTAAACATTGGGTTACAAGATCCTGCTGCCTCTCGTAGTGCCAACCAGCGCTCTTGACTAATTGCCCCCATCTTGTATAATTGTAAGGTTATTTAAGTGTCCCTCCCGGGACCACCAGTTAACAGGGTAACACTGCCTGGTTTTGTCCAATGGAATCCTGGGATTTGTAGTTTAGGGAGAGGCATTTAGCATTCTCAGCCAGAGAGCTCCAGTGCCTCACCAAATTACAAACCGCAGGATTCCATAGGATGTTGCCATGGCAAATAAAAGTGGAATAACAGTGCTAAAATCGTGTAGCTGCTCCTTCTGGGAGGATGGCACATATTGCATGTCATGCCCAATGAAGTTGCGGCCAAACATTTTACACAACCAGTGGCATCCAGCCTCTTTTTCCTTGTGCAGCCGAAAGCGTTAAAACAGCCATACCCCTTTCATAGAACATCTAACTTTTTCCAAGCGGAGCTGCTGAGAAAGGAAAGAAAAAGTGGGGTGATTGTAAGTTTGGCTCAAAGGTACGGGTCAGTTTGAGGCTAACACATGGGTCATGCACGCTAGCCAAAGCGGCTTGCCAATCTCTATTGCATAACAGCGACTCACGTCTTGGATGGACAAAGTGGAGAATGGATGGTTCATTTCCCCCCAGTGACATGAAACCTTTAATCATTCAACGGACTAATCCCTGTCTGGGGACTTTGAGGGAAATTAAAAATGGCTTAGGCTGGACTGAGATATGGGCAACGCGGCTTCATTCACACATCTTCATAGCTTAAGGGGTTTGGAAATATTCTTCCCCCAATAAAATATATACGGTGGTGGCAAGAATACAAAACATTTAATTGCTTCAGTTCCTAACTATCCCAGCCCACTAAGGATGTTTTCTGATCCCAGGTTGCTTTTCAATGTATACATATTCAGATTTAAAACAGCAAATAACAAAAACAACAAAGCAGAAACAGAGAACGTTGACATTTAGGGCCTTTCTGCCCTCTTATAGTGCTATTATTCCACCTTCAATCTCCTGTGGAATTCTGGGGTTTGTAGTTTCCCAAGGCCAAAGAGTTCCCTGGCTGCAAATTCTGAAGGCCCCTTCCCTAAACTGCAAACTCTAGAATTCCATAGGATGTTGAAAGTGGAATGATTGCACTATAAGAGGGTAGTGTGGAAAGGCTCTTAGAGGTCTTACAGATGAACAAAGACCAATGCCCAAAATGTATTACATCCCTAACATTTATTGCAATATTGCAACCACAAAGCCCAGTGTGGATGCCTGAATATGGCATAGAGGTGCCCCTGGGTTCTCAAAGTCTGTGCCAGTGAAACATCAGCTCTCACAGGTTCTGTCAAGCTGGGACAGTTCTGGGTATGGCCCTGGACACAAGCAGCATGAGTAGCCTAGTCAAAGACGGAGAAGCTCTTCACCAGAACTAGACGATAAATAGACCACTAGGGGATAAAATGACCAAATCAGCTATGCATGGAATAGCTGAGATCTGCTATGGTTGAAGTAAGCTCACAATGAAATTGCAAAGGGAGTGAAGGCTTTCTCAATCAGAGTGTCCATTATACAGAATGTTCTCCCTATTGAAGGTCTTCTGGCAGCAAGCTGGACGTCCTGCTGGAACTGGACTTTCTATTAGCACAGGCTTTCTACGTAGACTCCTTCCTCTAATGTTTTGCACTGAGAGAGCTATCTCATGCCTGCTGATCTAGTTGTACTTCTCAGTAACCTACATGATGGCACATAGAAAGAAAGAGAATGAAAAGATAGAATTGTAGAATCATAGAGTTGGTAGACATCCCAGGGGCCATACAGTCCAACCCTATTCTGCCATGCAGAAAGCCACACAAAAGCACTCCTGACAGATGGTCAGCCTCCAAAGAAAGAGGAGACTCCACCACACTCCACTGGGGCAGCATATGCCACTGCCTGACCATCAGGAAGTTCTTCCTGAGGTTCAGGTGGAATCTCCTTTCCTGTAGTTTGAATCCATTGCTCCTTGTCCTAGTCTCTGGAGCAGCAGGGAACAAGTCTGCTCTCTCCTCGACATGGCATCCCTTCAAATATTTAAACATGGCTATCATGTCTCGTCTTAACCTTTTATCATCAGGCTAAACATCCCCAGCTCCCTAGGCTGCTCCTCAAAGGGCTTCATGGTTTCCAGACCCTTCACCATTATAGTTGCCTCCTCTGGACTCGAGATGGAAGTGCTGGCAACAGAAGCACAACAGGGAAGGTATCCTTTGAAAGGAATTTCACAGCCTGGCAGCGGCCAAGGAAAAAGTCTTCTCCTCTCTCTCCCTTGCTGTTTTTCTTCTGGAGGCCCTCGGAAACTGGAAATATGGTTTGGACTAAAATAGTTGCAGGTGGGCTGGAACAGAAGTAGGTAGGAGAAGAGTTTGACAAAGGGAGGAGGAGAGGAGCAGAAAAAGCACCATAGTGCCACTTCAGTGCTATAAATCACCCTTCTACGGTATGTGAATTTGGCACGCCTGGTGTTCTAACCAATGTCATGTTGTCCTCTTCACATGTGCCTTTAGGTCAGATCATCAAACCAAACAGGTTTTGTTTTCTGAGTATCTTCTCCATCTGAGTATCTTCTCCATTTCTCAGTTTCTCACTACTTTCTCTCATCCTTATGTTAAAACTCTTTCTTGTGAGCCATTCCTTTGATGCCGGAACCGTTTTAGAAGGTGATGGAACTGGCTAAGATCTATCTATCTTCAGCTAACATCTATAGCTGAAAGGGAACGCCATACAATCATACCTTGAAATTTGGGGTCTTTATATGTTGTATGTGAAGGATAGATCTGGCAATAAGGTTCAATTAGGATTTGATATTTAGTATATACCCATCTGTGAGATTCAGAGATAAAGATTATATGTAAAAAGACTTTTTCCTTGGGGAAGGTCAGTGGTAAGTGGATTTGTTCTGTGTCTTTTCTTCTTCCTTTCTTTCCTTTTCTCTTTCCTTTCTTTTTCTTGCTTTCTGCTATTTTTGTGGGCAGCTACACTTTTCTTTTTCTTACAATTTTCCTCTTTTTTGTTTCATTTTTCTTTCTTTTTTGTTTATTGATATTTTTATGGATTTATTGATATTTGTCAAGGTCTTTGCAAAAGCTGTGTTAATTTTGTTAAAACTTAAGAAGCATGGAATTGGAAAAAAAAACTCTTCTGATCTAGCATGTTATTTACTGTACAGATGTGAACAGGAAATTGAATGATATAAGAGGAACAACATTGCAAAATAAGGACAGTTCTTCTATCCTTCCATTGAATGCATCTGGACTTAAATTGCCAGGATCACTTTAAAAGACCATGGTCTTATTTGTCTTTTGCAAGCACACACAACCTGGTAAAAGCAAGGGGCTGAAGCGTGGGAGAGAGTCCGGTAGCAAGTGAGCCATGGGACAAAATGGGGCATAATTCGGCTCTCTTGGATGCGAACAAAGGACTCACACAGGCCTGGCATGGAGTGGTCTTTATTTTGGCACTCTTGCTTCTGCTCCAAGTCCTACAACAGACGGACTTCTCAAAGGTGGCAGTTGATTTAAGACTGTTTTGTTTTGGTCTGGATCAGAAAGTGAGAAAGGCTTGAGGCTGCCCGGTTTCCCAAGCACATTTCTTTTAAATTTGCTGGGGAACTTCTCTTGTTTGACTGGCCTTGGCTGTGGCTTAATGTGGTTGCTCAGTAAAGGAATTAAAACAAAGATGTCATCCATAATAGCTCTCTGTTGTTGACCGTTCTCCATCACCATCTCATCCTCCAAGGAGAAGGCCCTCATAATACCCCCTCGGCAGCCTTCTGTGACCGAGGGCCTTTCCACACTGTGCTGTCATAGTGCTATTATTCCACTTTCAATATCCTGAGAATTCTGGGGTTTGTAGTTCCCTGAGCCCAAGGGGCTCTCCAGCTGAAATTTCTAAATGCCTCTCCCTAAACTGCAAACCCCAGGATTCAGTAGGAGGTTGAAAGTGAAATAATAGCCCTATAACAGGGCACTGTGGAAAGGCCCTGGGAGTCATGCCTTAGACAGCCATTGACTCATGAAAAGCATGCAACAGTTGCATGAATGCATGACTTAACACCAAAAGCACAATAAATGGAAGTGGGGGACCATCTCATTTTATTGCAAACTGGGGGACACAGATCTATGTCTCCATTGCTTCCAGCTGCAGTGCCACAGTTCTGCACGAATATATGTGGCAGCAGGCTGGGTGTGCTGAAAACTCCAGCACATGTCTAGACTGTGACTCACCATGTCACAGCACAGCCCATTGTCTTCGATTCTTTTCCAAGATGGGGTTGGCTTGTTAAGATCTGGTGATGCTTCAGGCTAGTCCAGTCTTGGAATGTTATCATAACAGGCCTATGAATAAGGATTTCCAGGAGTAATTGCTTCCAGTAGTTGAGCAATATTGCTAAATGAACAATCTCTTTTTCCTATATTGTTGTCTATTCTGATGCACCAAGTAGAAATATACATTGTTAGTTAGTTAGTTAGTTAGTTAGTTAGTTATTATTTATTTTGGAGCTGTGGCAGCTAAGCCACACTGCCTTGCTCCACTACTGCACTGCAAGGCCTTTCCGCACTACACTGTTATAGTGCTATTATTCCACTTTCAACATCCTATGGAATCCTGGAGTTTGCAGATTAGCGGGGAGCATTTATAATTCTCAGCTAGATTGCTCTTTGGCTTCAGAAAACTACACATCCCAGGATGCCACAGGATGTTGAAAGTGGAATAATAGCACTACAACAGTGTCGTGTGGAAAGGCCCAAAGAATCACAGCCTTCCTTTCCGGGCCTTCCCAGGCCAGAGGATGTTACTTTGCTGGAGATTTCAATTCCAAAGATTCACTTCAGGAGTAGTCTTGGCCATCTCCTTCTGCCAATAAATGTAGAAGAAGGTTATCCCTCTTTAATGGCACAGAAACTGCGAACCTCAGGATTCCACAGGAGGTTGAAAGTGGAATCATCACGCTATAACAGACTCATGTGGAAATGGCCCAAGACATGCAAAAGGAAATGCCACGCGCATGGATTCCAGCCATTACTTGCATGTGCTTTGTATGATACCTGTTTTGATACATGTATATCTTTTTCTTCCGAGACTTTGGAAAAAAAAGTTTATTTTTGTTAACTATCATATCTAATTTTTAAATAATGTATGTGAGGATTTAATGGGTGGGGGACAGAAGGGAGAAGAAAAGAGTTTTTTTTAAAGTAAACAAAGGGTCTTTCTGCACTATAGTGCTATTATGAGGGTGTTCCTGCATGGCAGGGGGTTGGACTGGATGGCCTGTGTGGTCTCTTCCAACTCTGAATTTCTATTCCACTTTCAGCATCCTGTGGAATTTTGGGGTTTGTAGTTTCCTGAGGCCAAAGAGCTCTCTGGCGGAGAATTCAAAACATCCCTCCCTAAACTGCAAAGCCCAGGATTCCATAGGAGGTTGAAAGTGGAATAATATCAGTATAAGAGTGTAGTGCAGAAAGGCCCAGAGATAGACAGCCAGAGAGCACCCATGGGACACTCGTGCCCCATTTCCCACCTGTTGTTGAACCTTATAAGCCACACTTCTGTTTCCAACAAAACCCAAAATTGTTCTACAAAGAGTCTCACGGAGGTAAGATTTGGAGGGGGAGTTGAAATCCTTTTTTTTCAAGAGGGTCTCCAGGCATTACAGAAATGATCTTGGTGGGTTACATATGACCCATAACACACCTGACATTGGCAATAAATAGCAACTTCCAGTAAAATGTGCCCAGTACTATCCAACATCTTTATCAATGACTCGGATGACAGAATAGAGGGCATACTTATGAAATTTGCAGATGACTCCAAATTAGGAGGGGTTGCTAATCCCCCAGAGGACAGGAATGGAATTCGAAAGGACGTGGAGAGATTAGAGAGCTGAGCCAAAACTAACAAAATGAATTTCAGCACGGAGAAATGAAAGGTTAGGCAGGGGAAAAAAGATGAAATGCATAGAGATGGGACGGGTGACACCTGGCTTGACCACAGTACATGTGAAAAGGATCTGGGAGTCTTAGCAGACCGCAAGCTGAACATGAGTCAAACAGCACATGGAAACCAAATCTACTTTTAGAATCTGGCTTCCCTATCTCGCCATCCCTCAGATTGACAACACAAGCCAATGCACTTAAACCCAGCTTGGCAATTAAAAGCACACAACACACTTTCCCAAACCCCGAAACCACAAGCCTGATTGCCGCCTGCTCTCGCACGCCACCCACAGCTGCAAACGGGGGGCTTAAAGAATATTCCTGGCATAAGAAGGACAAGGAGCAATGGATTCAAGCTGCAGGAAAGGAGATTCCTCCTGAACCTCAGGAAGAACTTCCTGACAGTCAGGGCTGTCCGGCAGTGGAATCTGCTGCCTCCATGGAGTGTGGTGGAGTCTCCTTCCTTGGAGGTTTTTAAGCAGAGGCTGGATGGCCATCTGTCGGGAGTGCTTTGAGGGTGTTCCTGCATGGCAGAAGGGGGTTGGACTGGATGGCCCCTGGGATCTCTTCCAACTCTACATTTCTATGATTCTAAGAAGTCCCACCAAAAACTGGGCTCCAGAAAATCAGGCCACTCCGCTATTTGGAACTAAGCTAATCAGAGGCGGTCCTCTATCTGTGGAGGGGGGAGAATAATGCCAGAGAGGATTTGGGGTTGCATGGAGCATCAGCCCTAAAGCCGTGACCTACTAAGAAAGTTTGGACATATACAAAAGAGAGAGTCATGCTCGGTTTTTCATCTCACCTACAAAACTGGGGATAGGAGGGGCTCATTTTAACATCAAACGGGTTGTGCATGGGTGAGAGGAGCTGAACTTTTCATCCTTTCCATTTTATGCTAGCACTCACGTACGCACAGACACAAACACACTAATCTCAGTTCCAGCTTCAGAGCTAATACGGGACAGGCTGGGAGTTTTCCCAAATGATAAGGCTAAAAGTAACTTCTTAAAGTGACCAGAAAGTATTACTTGTTGCACAAATGCTGTTGCATCGTGCCCATTCGGCGTGTTACTTTTTTTAAAAAAATAAATATTTTTATCAAAAGTACATGCAAGAAAACAAACACAAACACAAAGCATCTGAACAATTAGCATCTAAACATTTAAGAAAAATAGGCTTCCCACATGACGAGGTTGCAGCACAGGACTAATAAACAGCAATATAAACCTTCCAAAAATCAAAATGAGACAAAAGGAAAAAAAGGTAAAATATCAACTTTTTAAGCATCTTATTCCATTCTTTTTTTATATTATCCTCCTCAACTGAAATATCGGACAGAAAATGGGAAAAGGATTCCCCCCACCAGCTTCCCAAAAGTGTCAGCACCGAAAAAGTTTCTAAATAAGAGCCTAAAATATGCTATGCACTATCATCCTTTCTGTTATATACACACATATATTACAAAAACACAATTTAATAACGTAATTATCAAATTAGCATTGTTTCCCTCATTACAGCAAAACTGGAAGTTAAGCCAAATACCGATGACCGAAAGAAACTAATTACAAATAACTGCATTACTTCGAACATGTTACTAGCGAGCTTTGGTCTTTGTGAATGGGAATATCAGCCTTCTGCCCTCCCCTGTCAAATTGGCTGTATTTTTGTAGGTAAAGGCATTACAGAGACGGGTTCTGGTGAAAATAAAAGATCCTAAATCTTTTGGATAGGAAAATCCCATTTGCTTTTGGGCTGCTGTTGGTCCCCCTCCTTCAACAGAGTGACAAGTTTCTCTCCGTGTTCTCTCCCTCCTCAAATTCCTTTATATTTCTCAGTCGTCAAACTGCAATGCAGCCAGTAACTCAGCAGCCACTAAAGATGTAAATCTTAACTTATCTGAAATATTCTGTTTGGCTGTGGAAAGTACAAGAGCTGTTTTGCCTTTTCTTTTGGGAAAAGTTCGTTTCCACAAAAAACTTGGGGTTTTGTGCAAAAAACTCCCCATATTTCGTACCGAAAATAGTGTAGCTTGTGCTAAACACACCATTTTTATGCACAAAGTCCCCAGTTTTCTGTGCAAACTTTTTTTTTTATTTAAAAAGTCCCAAGTTACAAAAAAAAAAATTATGTGAGGAGCTGGCCATTTTCTCAGTGAAGTGTCTCAGCGTATCAAGACACTTTGGCCCTTTTTGCAGCGCCGGCGCTTGCGCGATGGAGGAGGGTGGCTCACGCGAGAACCCTCTCCCGAAACGCCGCCACTTCCCCTCGCCTCCGTACTGCACGTGGAGTCTTCTTGCGCAACGGGCGCTCTTCAGCCACGCCCCCAGCTTCCGCAGCGCCCCCTGGGAGCTGCAGGCGCCGCGGGGGGCGGAAGCGGGGAGGAAGTGCGACAGGCCCGCATGCGACGGCGCTTCGCACTCCGGTAAGTGTGGGACGCCGCTGGGAGCCTTGCGCGAGCGCCGTTTATTTTCGCTTCAAGCTGAAAATAAAAAAAATCCGTGCTCGCGCCGCTTCGGCCTCGTGAGCACCGCGGAAGTGGGAGTGCGTCGTGCAGAGCGATGCTCCCACTCCCGCGAGGCTCACGGGGCTATTTCGCGAGAGAAAGCCCGTGCGAAAAGGGCCTTTGTCTTTCCAAGGACAAGAAAATCTGGAAGTAATCTTTACATCCCTGGTGGCCAAGACACACTAGTCCTTTGGGCGAATTGCAGCTAGCTCAACCAATTGCCATTACCTTCACATGCTTTTCTGTCATCCTTCAGCTTCTGTCCGTCTGGGCACTTGCAGTAGAAACTCCCAATGGTGTTGCAACATTCGGACTCACAGCCTGCATTCCCAGCTTCACATTCATTCACATCTATGAGTTAAGAGTGGAAAAAATATAATTAGAGAAGTTTGACAATGTGCCAAATAGTTAACTTCTTGTTGTGGGCCTTCAAGTCATTCCCAACTTATGGCAACTGAAAGGCAAACCTACCTGAATATTCTTGGCCAGGTTTGTTCAAAGGGGGTTTGCCTTTGCTTTCCTCTGAGGCTGAGAGAGTGTGAATTGCTCAAGATTACCTAGTGATTTCCGTGGACAAATAGCAATTTCAACCTTGGTCTCCTGCTTGTAGGAGCAGGCTTGTAGGTTTGCATTTGGCCAAGCCCGTGGCTGGAACGGCAACTCCCAAGAACATCTTTGGGATCAAAGAGATTCCCCCATGTTTGCATGTGCAAAGAGGTTGCTCCTATGCCACCCAGGCTTCAAGGGGTGAGCTGCTTTGCTATTTTCTTTCTTAATGACAAGGGGTAGATCAGGCCCACACAGTGCTAGTCCACTAAGGGACTAGCCATCAGAAGTACCCTCTCACGAAACAGAATTTGGTTGTAATTGTATATGCATGTACCTGGAAGTAACTATTTCTGAGCATGCATGCATGGGACCATGCTACTTGAATCTGAGTGAGTCTGGCAATTCAGCAACGACTTCCCTAATTTAATAGTGGGATTCACCAGCATATCTATTAAACCACTGTAGACAAAAAGGCCACAATCTTTGCACCAAAACATGCAGTGCTTTTACAGTGTAGAAGATACAATGCACAGCAGTAGAAAATGGACCTGCCAGAGTTCATTGGGCCACATGTGTTTTTAACTGGAAATCCCACCTTTCATCCCACTCTCTCATACAAATACATCTGAATCAGAAAAGCTTGATCAGCCATTTACTTTCCTGCCAAATGCACCCTTAAGTCACAGGTTTGCTACCACTGAAAATATCCTGTAGAGCATTTCTGGAGAAAATATTGCATGAATAGTTGTACATTTAGCTAGGCTATTCCGGTCCACAAGAAGCTATGTGTCTGCACAACCACGCATGCAAATTGTTACTCCAAAAGGAAATAAGTTCATGTTAAAAATATTGTAACGGCAAGTCCAATGCAAGAGAAAACACTCATAGCAAAATTTGGAAGGCACATCTCTGGCTTCTTTACCCCCAAGTTTCTGGAAGACTCCTGCCCCCTCGTGGTTAATTCTAAGAAAATACTGTCCAGATTTCCAAAACGCATACCCACATTTTGGCCCTTTAGGAACCTAGTTAAGCTTTCTCCTACATCCGCTTCTGTCCCCTGCTTCATAGTTTCCTTTTCTTCATATGTAGATTTGCTATAAATATATACTGTATGTACTGGGAAGTTTTGGAAGGAAACCCCCTACCTTAAACCTGCTGTTAAACAACACTAAAACTAGGAACAGATTAATTGACATGGAAGCCACTCGCTATGCTGGCTCAGGTTGTGTCCCAGGTAGGCAGTTTCTTTAACCTGAAGGGATAGCAAACCTATGCTTCCTAGACTCCAAATCCCATCCTCCCCAGCCACGGTAACCAATGGTCAGAGGTAATGAGAGTTGTAGTCCAACAACCGTGTAGCAAGCATTGGATCTTCACTCCTTGCCCAGAGGAAAATGCCACATCTGTGTCAAGGCAACAGAGTGAAAATGTTCTCTTTGATCAGGGACTAAGGCACGTTCATCTTTCTTGCTCACTCAAGGGTTATGGGATGAGTTGCTAATTAATAGCTTCCACCGTCTTCCTGCTTATTAAAGCTGATCTGATGGATCTGCTTGGGTGCAAGGTGCCCTTTCGCCCCTTGGAAGCAGCTCTGAGCTGCTCCTCCCAAGCTGTGTTTTGACTTTGCAAACATCTGAAGGACAACCAGAGCTTAACATCCTTCTAAGGGTTTACATTCCCTTAATCCATCATTCCTACAGCCTGCCAAGAATGGCAGGTCTCGTGGAACTCTTGTTGATCCCAAACAGTGGAACAGAAATATCCTAAGTTTCGGGCATGCCCATTCAGACTTTCAAGTTGAGGTGGGGCAAGATTCAGAAAGGTCTAAAACACAGATGAGCAACACACAGCCTACAGTTCAAGAGGGCAAAAAAAAGCCCACAGGCTGCATTTCCCCCCACCCAATTCTGCATCTCCCCGAGTCTTCCTAGATAGATTCAGAAACTTATGGAGAAGTGTCTTCTCAAAAGCCAGACCCCCAGCCATTTCCCCTTTAAATCAAGGCACCCACCCATCTCCCTTTGCTGCCTCTTAAGCCTTCGGGTTTACCCCAGCATTGTCTCCATGTGATTCCTTTGCTCCTTTTCAGCCTCTTCTCATAATTTATCTTTCCTGGGAAAATAGTTTTATCACAGAACCACAGAATCATAAAGAGACCCCACGGGCCATCCAGTCTGACCCCCTGCTATGCAGGAACAAACACTCAAAGCATTCCCAACAGATGGCCATCCAGCCTCTGCTTAAAAACCTCCAAAGGAGGAGACTCCACCACACTCCATGGAGGCAGAAGATTCCACTCTTCCTGAGGTTCAAGTGGAATCTCCTTTCCTGCAGCTTGAATCCATTGCTCCTTGTCCTAGTCTCTCGAGCAGCAGAAAACAAGCCTGCTCCCTCTTCAATATGACATCCCTTCAAATATTTAAACATGGCTCTCATGTCCCCTCTTAAGCTTCTCTTCTGCAGACTAAACATGCCCAGCTCCCTAAGCTGCTCCTCGTAGGGCACGACTTCCAGACCCTTCACCATTTTGGCTGCCCTCCTCTGGACAGTAAATAAGTAAGTCCAAATCCTGACCTGATTCCTCCTTGGTTGATCAATGGGAGAAGGGTGTTTTTGTTTTGTTTTTTTAAAGAAAAAACAACACTGTGACATGGTGGGCTTTTGGCGAACTTGGGAATAGAGAAAAATGTGTACATTTTCACAAGCACATTACTGCCAAATCCACAGCTACGGGAAACGCAGTAACCATTGCACTGCTGCACGAAGTGGTACAAGTGGTAGCGCTGGACGGGCTGCTCTTTGCAATGATTCAGCCCGCCCTGTGGGGCTTGCTGTGCTTGGGTGTGCTTGGCTTCCAAGATAGGAAAAGGCATCAGTTTCATACTGTCAGGATGCACAGCAACCGCTCCACAGAGTAAGACATGAAGCAATGGCTTCAAACTTTGGGAAAAGAGATTCCATCTAAACATTAGGAAGAACTTCCTGAATACACTGCCGGGGAGTGTGGTGGAGTCACCTCCTTTGGAGACTGGGTGGCCATCTCACGGGAGTGCTTTGATGGTGTATTCGACTGGATGGCCCCTGTGGTCTCTTCCAGCTCCAGGATTCTATGATGTTACTTGGCCACACGTACCCCATGTTCATCTGTGAAACGTTAGAAGGTATGCAATTTCAGATTGAAAGCCTCTGCAAAGACTTAACCTAGAGGAGGAGGAGGTAGAAGGTAGGAGGGGCTTTTTCCCCCTCACTTTTGTTCAGCCATTGGCAATCAGTAACCCTTGTTCACATGCTGGAGATCAACTGGAGATCTACAGTGGACCCTAATCTATATTCTGCCTGCCACTGAACTCAAATAGGTGAATTAGTCCATAGAGTTGGAAAGGACCGCCAGAGGCCATCTTGTCCAGCCCCCAATCGGAGCACAGCAATCCACCACCAAAGCACCCCTGCGAGGCAGCCATCTCCTTGATTCTGTGTAAGATCCTGCCTAAGTCAGTGGTTCTTAGACTATCTGACGTGGGGGACCAGCAATTATTGTTTTCCAATGCGCCAGGGACTGGCACGACATCCATGCCCATTGGGTACAATTGTTCCCTTATTTTTTGGAGATCTGTCCAAGAATGGCCTGCGGTTGATGGTCGAAGGACTGACACTGGTCTAGAGACCACCCATTTGAGTGTTACAGGTCACACAACCAATTCCCCATAAAACAGCTCAGAAGTAGATTTTCTCAGCCCAAGACAATAGAGCTGGTAAGCCGATGTTCCCTTTCCACCTACCCAGTTTGAGCCAGTGTGGTGTCCGCGGGTCCCCTATTGCTTTTGGCCATTGTGCTGCTACCGATCCAATTCCTCACCCCTCCTCTTTCTCTCACTGTGAACTTAGATGCCAATCACACAAAAAGATCTCTCCTTTCCAAACCCCTACGATTATTCAGAGAGCCATAAAACATGCCGTTGTTATTCAACCCAAACACCAGGCCCGGAGATTTATGTATATATGTGGGGAATGCAGGAAAAAGACCACTCTGTGGGGGATGACCCAGTTCAGGGAAAGGAAGAGAGTTAAGAAATGCAATCTTTCTCTCTCTTTCTCCTTCTCTCTCTCATACACACACCACCTCTCTCTGTGTTTAATTAGGCGTTGAAAGCCTTCAGGCATTTGAAAATAAAAATCCAGGACGGTTGAGAAGTTAACAAAGAGCACAACAAAAATGAGCAGCAGAATCTAAACGAATTATATATATGATATGTATGATATAAATAAGATAAAGCAGCTGGATTCCATCTGATAAAGTAAACTTAAGTCTACGAGAGCTTCTGCTACCAACGTCTTTATCACCGTTAATCTCAAAGGTGCTGCAAGATCCCTTTGCACAGCAGAAATGGGGTTCAAGGCTTAAGAAATCGCTTCTTCTGGGAGAAACAAAGTGAGCGCAAAGCAGTGAGCCAGGCCAGCATGAGCCATTGCTTCTCCTGGGACAGGCTTTGAGATTGAGTAATGTCTCAGTTTGCAATACTGTGCCCAGTTCTGGGCGCCACAATTCAAGAAGGATAGTGACAAGCTGAAATGTGCCCAAAGGAGGGCAACCAAAATGATGGAAAGCCTGGAAAGCCTCTCCCATGAGCAGCAGCTTGAGGAGCTGGGTAGGTTTAGCCTGGAGAAGAGAAGGTTAAGAGGTGACATGATCGCTATGTCACATGGAGGATGGAGAAAGTCTGTTTTCTGCTGCTCCAGAGACTAGGACATGGAGCAATGGCTCCAAACATCAGGAAAAGAAATTCCATCTAAACACTAGGAATAACTGATGGTAAGAGCAGTTTGAGAGTGGAATATGCTGCCTCAGAGTGTGTAGTGCTGATACACCTTATGCAAAGGTCCTTTAATTGAGGTGTGTTGTGTTTTCTCTCTTTTAAAAATGTTGGAGGGAATGAGTTGGTAGAAGGGAAATCACACAGGCTTCCTTGACCTCACTGGAGGAAAGATGGGATATAAATCCAATGAACAAATAGATAAATGGTGAGTTCCCTTAAAGTGCTGAAAAGAAAAGGCAACTTCCAACCGAATCCAGTGGGAGAGTTATTAACTTTCTTGTGCAAAGTTATGTCCTGAGTGTTTACTTCCGTTTATTGGTCAAGCCGTTTCTATCCCGAAGGCAATACATCACATCCGTTGAAATAAAAAAAAAAGGCAATATAAATTAAGGATTTTAAAAAATATCTTTATGAAATCCGGTATTATGTTAGCTACATGTCTTCTTCTCTTTTCTTTTCTGATTTTGGAAAAGGCAGTCACAACATCCTCATCTAGCCTCAAAATTCCACATGTTGTTGGGAGATTTATTCTGTCTCCGTCTGGCAGCCATGAATCAGCTGTCACCACCCAGCAGGTATTGTGAAAGGAAAGCATAGAAGATAGTCATTAAATCAAACCTGGCGGGCTCAGAAATTTTTCTGACCAGACACAGTGGTGCTGCTGAGTGGCCAAGCAGACATAAATTGTGCCTTCTTGCTTGGAGATTATCAAGTACTGGTACTACAATTCTCCAAGCAAAAGAAGATCTGAGATCATTAAGGGCTACGTTGCATTTAACGTCAACCAGTCTCTGCTAAAGGTTAAACATGACAGGTTTGGAAGAACATAGTTGAAGGTGCTGAGTTCTGGTTCTGGTTTCAATCTACAGAGCAATAAATAGCTTGGGGAGAGGACACTTGAACGGCCACCTACTCCTCAATGAGTCTGCTGGGAATCTGAGATCTTCAGTGGAGCGTCTGTTGTCCATCCCAGCATCCTGAGAAGCTAAGCTGCAATTCTCGGCTGCATCAATAGGAGTCTGGTGTCTAGATCGAGGGAGGTACTGGTACCACTCTACTCTGCTTTGGTTAGACCTCATCTTGAATACTGTGTCCAGTTCTGGGCACCCCAATTCAAGAAGGACATGGTCAAGCTGGAGCAGGTCCAGAGGAGGGCGACCAAACTGGTGAGGGGGCTGGAAGCCATGAAGCCCTATGAGGATAGACTTAGAGAGCTGGGGATGCTTAGTCTGCAGAAGAAAAGGTTAATAGGGGACATGATAGCCATGTTTAAATATTTGAAGGGATGCCATGTAGAGGAAGGAGGGGGCTTGTTTTCTGCTGCTCCAGAGACCAGGACAAGGAGCAATGGATTCAAGCTGCAGGAAAGGAGATTCCACCTGAACCTCAGGAAGAACTTCCTGACAGTCAGGGCTGTCCGGCAGTGGACTCTGCTGCCTCTATGGAGTGTAGTGGAGTCTCCTTCCTTTGAGGTTTTTAAGCAGAGGCTGGATGGCCATCTGTCGGGAATGCTTTGAGGGTGTTCCTGCATGGCAGGGGGTTGGATTGGATGGCCCCTGGGGTCTCTCCCAACTCTACATTTCTATGATTCTATATGAAAAAGGGCTTTCTCTTTAGCAGCATCTCAACTGTGCAAGTCCCTGCCAAAGGAAGTTAAGCAGATCTCACACTACTGAGTTTCCAAAAGCAGCCAAAGCCGTACTATTCTGTACCGTGTTTGATCTTTAAGGTTGGCTCTTAGCGTAGTTTTAAGTCTGTCTTTAAAGAACTTTGGAAGCCACGCCCTATGAGGAGCAGCTTAAGGAGCTCGGTATGTTTAGCCTGACAAAAAGAAGGTTAAGAGGAGACATGACAGCCATATTTAAATATTTGAAGGGATGTCATGTTGAAGATGGAGCAAGCTTGTTTTCTGCTGCTCCAGAGACAAGGACAAGGAGCAACAGGTTCAAATTACAGGAAAAGAGGTTTCGCCTAAACATTAGGAAGAACTTCCCGATAGTAAGAGCCATTTGACAGGGACTGTACTGCCTTGGAGTGTGGTGGACTCACCTTCTCTGGAATTTTTTTTTTTAATTTCATTTTATTAAAATTTCACAAGAATAAAACAACATTTTCTTACTGTTAATTCAAATGCAATATTTCTTGATTCTTCCTAGACTGATCCTGCTTCCATCTACAATGTCAATCTAATTTACATTTCCCTTAGCACTGCATAAACAAATATTTTATAGGTACATTGCATTTCATTTTCTTTATCCAGCTTCATGATATCAATACAACTCCATACATTACACTTTCAAACTAATATCATGAACTACTGACTTCTTAAATTTGTCTCCCTACCCAACTCAACTATTTGCCATTCTTTCTGAATTTCATCGTCTGTTTTCCCTTTCAGCCTTTGTGATACTATATCAGCATTTTTATTCTCTATAAAAGTCCCCCACCATTGTTCAACAGTAGGTATTATTTGCAATTTCCATACCTTTGCATATTCAATACGTGCTGTTGTTATCATATACAAAACTATCCTCCAATTTTTCTTAATAATCATATTATCAACTGTGTCTGTCATATTCAATAAGTACATTTCAGGAGTCATCGGAACTGCTTCTCTGGAAATTTTTAAACAGAGGCTGGATGGCCATTTGCTAGGGTTGCTTGAGTGTTTGTTCCTGCATGGCAGAATGCAGTTGGAGTCAGTGGCCATTTCTGCACTAAACTGTTTATTATTCCACTTTCAACATCCTATGGAATTGTGAGGTTTGCATCCTTTGAGGCCCCTCCCTAAACTGGAAACCCCAGGACTCCATAGGACGTTGAAAGTGGAATAGTAGCACTATAACAGTCTAGTGCGGAAATGGCCAGAATCTCTCTTTGACCTGGGAGGAAGCTTTCCATTTCACAGACGTTCTCCGTGCTACATTCAAGTGACGGGTTGCATCAAAGGCAAAAGGGCAGAAATCAGCAAAAAACCCAAATCCAGCGCCCTGGGCTTTCCCAGACAGCCACACTCCTTTCCCCCATGATACCCCCATTTGGCAGCTTCCCAGCTTTTATATGTATTTTCTCCTCCATTCTAAAAAGTTGAACCGCCTCTCCTTAGGCTTAGTTTCCAATAGCCGGAGCTTTAAGATAAAATATCCTACTTGTGTCCGGCCCAACCGGAGCTTCAATCTTTTATGGCATCTCAGGCTGATAAAGATATTTTTTATCACTTTCTGCATTTATTCTTTTCAAATACTTTTTATTAATTTAAAATTAACATACACTGACAATACGATACATGACATTATACAATATTGCAAAACATGACAAAAGTGAAAAAAGAGGAGCAGAGAGGGAAAAAGCAGAAAGAAGAAAAAGGAAAAAGTATAAAAGGAGAGAAAAAAAAAGAAATATAGATGTATTAAAAACAAAGATAAAATAGATCCCTACCCCTAATGCTTTTGGCATTAATTAAAACGAAATGGAGGGAAGGAATGTATTGTTAACTTCTTACGGAGATTCTACTCCGATTGGCCTTTTTCATCATGTTCTTGTTGCTTCAACCAAAGAGAAACTGAGGTCTTTAGTCACTTATACATGAAAGATGCACGCACTGAGTGCTCCCCATCCGAAAGATCCTTGGATCGCTATTTTCTGGCATTTTGCAAAAGCCTCGTTCAGGTTCAAAGCAAGGCCTGGATTTGGGAACCTTTTCCAGTGCATCTCCGCAGGCGCAAGGAAAGCAAGCCAGTGCTCTCCGTTCCAAAACAAAACCGTGCTAATTCTTCACAACTCTCAACGGAGGAAGCCCGTTGGTCCTTAGACCAAGTTTTCCACTTGGACAGGTTCCAGAGATTTAAAGAATATTTTTTTTTTAAAGTTCTGTAGATTCTTTATCCAGACTTGAACTTAACAGTGGGGCTCTTTTCTCCTTTTTTTGCAAGAGACCGCAGAGACGTGAGCATCACATTTTCAGTGACAGAGTGATTGATGATGTTTGCTTGGACGGAGGCGACACACCACTGTCAGCCACAACGGAGGGCAGAGTCCTAGATAACCAGAGGGGAACACACACACACAACCAGAGGGTTTGGAAAGTCATCCCTGCAGGCAACAACCCCACCAGACAAGCTTTAAGTTAAAAGGGGAGGATATGGACAGCCACATTTCATTGTTTTTAATTCCTAGGAGGTTATCCAGTCATGTCTGCTTCTGAAAAGGACATCTGGGTCTGAAGTTTTAGCGAAGATTCCCCGCTAACCATAGAAACCAAGTGTGGGTCGCCTACTCTTACATTAACAGGTTCCACCCATTCTTGATTTCTACGGTGAAGAGCAGGCAGCAATCTTTCAGGTACATCTCAAATGCTCAGATGCAAATGTAGGAAGCTATCTCTGGGCTGCATCAACAGGAGTATAGTGTCAAGATCAAGAGAAGTAATAATACCACTTTATTCTGCTTTGGTTAGACCTCACCTGGAATCCTGTGTCCAGTTCTGGGCACCACAATTCAAGAAGGATAATGAAAAGCTGGAATGTGTCCAGAGGAGGGCGACCAAAATGGTGAAGGGTCTGGAAGCCATGAAGCCCTATAAAGAACGGTTTAGCGAGCTAGGTGTGCTTAGCCTGACAAAAAAGAAGGTTAAGGGGAGATATGACAGCCACGTTTAAATATTTGAAGGGAGGTCATGTTGAAGATGGAGCAAGCTCGTTTTCTTCTGTTCCAGAAACTAGGACACAGAGCAATGGATTCAAAGTACAGGGAAAGAGATTTCATCTAAACTTCAGAGGAACTTCCTGACAGTAATAGCCTTTTGACAGTGGAATATGCTGCCTTGGAATGTGGTGAAGTCACCTTCTTTGGAGGTTTTTAGGCAGAGGCTGGATGGCCACTTGCTGGGGGTGCTTTGAGTGTTTGCATAGCAGAACGGGGTTGGATTCGAAGGCCATTGTGGTGTCTTCCATGTTTCTATGATTCTACGAATAAACTGGGTCACTAGGCAGTTTAGTTCAGTATTGTTTAGCTCTGTCTTTAACTGCCACGAGCTCTTCAGGTGAAGAAAGGTCCCTCTCAGCATGTACTCTCCAGTCACATCTACATGGAGAGGCCAAGGATGAACTGCGGACCCTGTGCATAGAAATCATAGGCTCTGCCACTAAGCTAGAAATCTTGTGAGATTTCTCAAGCAGCATATAATGCTAAGAGTGTGCTTGCATAGCCCTGATCAGAAAGCATCAAAGGAAAAGCTTTTGGAAAGGCTGGCAAACTAGGTGACTGCTAGTCAAATAAAAACTTCATCTGATTCCTCTGGATAGGTCACAGAAAAGGTCATAGGCACAGTTTTTCGCTGAGACCAATTGTGGTAGCATACGTTGTAGAACCAGTATGCATGGATGCACAGAGAGAGAGAGCACTGGATTGAACCTTCCCGTGCTCTGACTTACATCCCACCCACAAGCTGCTCCTTGATCTTTGACCTCTCACCTTGTACCTCCTCCCTTACTCTTGGTGCAATTAGCAGTTGTTTTCAATCTTTGGTTCTCCAGATCTCAATGCACTTCAAGTTCCAGAAATGAACTGACCATGGGCCAAGGTGGCTGGGTTTCTGTATACCCTCCAACATTTCACAGATGCAAACAGGATGCATGTGGCAAAGGAATGTCCAAGCGTGAGCAAGACTGCAAATGTTATGAATCAGGAAGATCAAACAAGCTGGCAGAGGCTGCAGCAGTTTGCTTTTGCCTGAGTCTACTGGGAAGGGCAAGATCCTACCCCATCCATTCCTCTTCATCCCACTGAGTTGATGGAGCATAAACAGCTTTTGCACTTTGAACTCAAGCCATTTCTGTCCTACACTGTTATAGTGCTCTTATTCTACTTTCAACCTCCTGGGGTTTGTAGTTTCCTGAGGCCAAGGAGCTCTCTGGCTGGGAATTCTCAAGGCCCCTCCCTAAACTGCAAGCCCCTTGTTTTCCATAGGGTGTTGAAAGTGGAATAACAGCACTATAACAGGGTAGTGCGGAAATGGCCTCAGTTTCCAGCAACAGAAATAAGCTGAGAACAAAGGAGGAAAGTGGGAAGATGAGAGAGAAACTGGGAAACTTTAAAAGCAGATGAAAAAATGGGACAACAGAGGATTACTTGAGAATCTCCCCACCAGATTGGGACAGTTGAAGAGTATGGTTTCTGGGAGGTGAGGGACAAAACATCGGATTGTGAAAAACAGGGCTTTTAAGGTTAAATAGTACAGGGCATCCTGATAACTTTATTGAAAAAAGTAAATCTCAGTTCCTAGACATGTCCACACAAATCAATGCACCTTTTCAGAAGGTCCATCTGGAAACTGTGGGGGATCTGAGGGTTTCCAAAACAGCCTTGGGGGGGGGACATTTTGACCACGGCTGCCCTGAAGGATTCTTGGAACGGTTGTCCAAAACAGCAAATTCTGCTTGATCCAACACAAAGTAAAGGGCTGGCTGGCCTTTCTTAAGAAGGGGGCATGCAGAAATGGCCCTGCCGAGATGCTGGTGCCCTGTAGCCATCCCAGGACATCTGGGTCAGAGGCTGGCTCGGCTTGCTGGATTCACAGCCAAGGAAGACCCTGCAGAGATCCTGATCCTTCCTCCCTGTCTGGAGCCTCTCTGTCGCCAGCCTCCGAGGGACGCAGCATCTGCAACTAGTTCTGTACCTCAAGCCCTCGTGTGATTTTTGTTTTTTGAAGACAGAAAGGGATTCTGGGCACATCTGGTCCTTTATTTAACAAGGTTTAACATTCCCACATGAAAGAAATCCACCGATAACAATCCCAACGCCCCCTGCCACCTCGCTCCCTTCCTCGGCCCCGTCTTACCCTCCTCCATCTGTCTTTAGGCGAAAGAAAGCTCCCAAAACAGACAAGCTTATTGTATAGGAATTTATGGCATCTCGAGCAGAGGAGAGGAAATTTAAGAAGAACAGGACACTACTCTCCCCACCCCGCTGCTGCTGCTGGCATCTGCCCAATTTCCAAAAACAATGGCTGTCCCTTATTTCTCTCCCTTGGAGGAGGCTCACGAAAAAGAACTACCAGTCGGCTTTACTTAGCATTCTGGTTTGTGGAAGACCCACTTCCCAGGGGGATGCAAAGCAAGGCAGAAAGAGAGACAGATGCAAAGTCTGGAGGGTCTAAGATGTCCAAGGAACAAGAACGCCTTTGTACATCCTTCCAGCCTTAAGCCAACACCGGGGAACACAAGGGCATGGCCAAGACGCCGACCACAATCAGCATTCAGAAGTTATTGCTGGTGTGCCTTCAGTTGCTTCCAACTTTATGATGACCCTAAGCCTGACAGCCAGTGTAGCGTAGTGGTTTGAGCATTGCACTAAGACGCCAGAGACTAGGGTTCAGTTCCTTGCTCTGCCATAGAAACCCAATGGGTGCATCACACACTCTCAGCCCCAGAAAACCCTGTGATAGTTTCACCTTAGGATTGCCGTAAGCTGGAAACAACTGGAAGGCACGCAACAACGACAGGACAAACCTATCACAGGGTTATCTGGGCAGGACTCATTGGGTGGGAGTTTTCCATCGCCATCTTGTGAGGTTGAGACAGTGGGACTTGCCCAAGGTACCCAGTGGGTTTCCAGATTTGAATCCTCCTCTCCCAGAGCTGCAGTCCAGTTCTCAAACTATGGCTCTCGTGGGACCAGAGAGACACTAAAAATCATTTTAGTGCAATTATGATTTTATTCCGGAATCCCCTCCATGGATTTTGTTTCCTCCACCCAACAAGCTCACAGCAAATGTCCATTCCAAAGTTTCAAAGAGAAGGAGAATACTTGACAAGGACAACATTCACTCACAAGGCAGGTTCAGAGTCTTGCCCAACTTGGTGCCCTCCGGGCTACAGCCATTCATCACCAAACAGCACAGCCATGGTAGGTGGGGGTGATGGGAGTTGTAGTCCAACACACATGGAGGTTGCGGAAGGTTGAAAGAAACCATCAGCTTCTGACCCTGACTTCTTCCCCTGGGTGGCAGTATCAAACTAACATCACCAGGGGGCACCCCATCCATCCTTTTAGTTTCTGATGTTTGAGCAGGTTTAATCGTGAGTGTTAATAATTTTTTTCAACCCCACCGAGCAATAAATAGTAAAAGCAAGAAAGAGACAACTCTTGCCACGTGACCTTACGCAGATCCATGAATGACCTTGAATAAGTGGTAAAATTATGCTTCCGGCTGTGTTGTTTCAGTATGAGTAGTAGCGGGATAATGGTATCCATCACTAGGAGCCATTACAAATCAAAGTCATTAAAGCCTTCAAGTATTTCCAACCTTGTTGTTGTTCTTGTGTGCCTTCAAGTAATTTCTGAATTATGGCAACCCTAAGGAGAACCTATCATGGGATTTTCTGGGGCTGAGAGTGTGTGACACACCCAAGGTCACCCAATGGGTTTCCATGGCCAAGCTGGTCTCCAGAATCGGAGTCCGAGGCTCAAACCACTGCACTGTCTCTTCTTCTGACCTATGGTGTATATATCCTGGGGTTTTCCCAGTAAGATTTGTTCCGTGCTTGCCTTTGCCTTTCTCCGAGGCTGAGAGAGTGTGACTTACCCAAGGCCCCTCAGTGGGTTTCCACAGCTGAGCAGGGAGTTGAACCCTGGTTCCCCAAAATCAATGAGCTGGTTTTGGGGTTCAACAGAATTCTTTCTCAGGTTGGATGTTAAATTTAAAACGGAGAGCAGAGAAAGTTCTTATAAGCGACCCATAGGTTCCGAGTTTAGAAAATTCCCCGATTTCCAACACAGTGCTTCTTAAGTTGTCTGATATGGCAGCCTAGCAATTTTTCCCCCAGTATGTCAGGTCCCACTACCTTATATATGCCCACTGGCTACAATTCTTCCCTTCTTTCTTTCCTGGAAACTCACCAGTAACTGGTAGCTGATGATTCATGGACTGGCACCAGTCCACAAACCACCACTTTTGAGCAGTCATTTTCTAGTTCAAAAAGGTACATTTTCCATGCTCTGGTTTTGAAGGTCAGCTAAATAAGCCTGAAATACATCTCAGTAACTCATCTTTCCCGAAACAAGGAATATGGGGTTAGTTCCAGACCCGAAACAGCTTTGGTGGGGGGTGCATGGCAAGTATTCTTATTTTGATACACAATGTTCAAAAGGTATGCATTTTAAGATGCACGCATTTATTTGCACGTAATTCAGATGTAAAAAGGGGGAAATTATCTGTCCCTTGCAAATGCAAATGGAGGATGCCAAAAAAATGCTGTTAATGGTCTTGCAGACTATAAATGGGAGAAACGCGACTTTGAAAACTGGTCCATGAGAATGTCTTTTCCATCCTAAGTTTCAAGCAGCCCTTTAAGGAGAGGAACGGGGATGGCATGGAGTGTGGCAGGGTGAAACTTGGCTGGTTTTGAAACAGATTTGCCATCACCTTAATCCTGGGCATTCCTGTGTGTGCCAAGTCATGTCATTCTCCAGCTGGAAACCCTCTGCTTTTAAGAGAAGGCTGGACTTCAGAGCTCTCCACATCAACTGGGGCAGATGCATCAAACACACCAATAGTTGGGAAGATGCACAGCTAGGAGGCTGTTTCATGCTACATCCCGAATTTTTACCCCTATGATCCCCTGCTGTTTTAAATTCTGCCACTGAATGGGAAAGGTTGAATAGGAAATGCACAATTTTTTTTAAAAAAAAACTGTCTATAAATCAAAACTGGAGGAGCAACTAATGCATCGACAACTCTGAACAGGAAGAAAGGATTCAGGTAGCATTTGAACTCAGAAGGAAAGGCTGAACTTGCTGTTTTTATAGGATTAAGAATAAGGTTGAAAGCACTTCAAATCGCACAACCTGGGTATCAGAGGGGACTGCGGTTACTTCTGAGGTTGAAGCTTACAATCTCATCTTTGTTCTGGGGAAGAAACATGGAAACTCAAGGCTCACTCAAGTTCATTCCCGTAATATGACACCAAGGTTTAAACACAGGGGTCTCCAACAAGGCACCCCCAAGCAAGTTGTGTGGTACCCACCAAAAGTCTGCTACATCCTACCAATTTTAATTGGGTGTGGGTGCCTGGGGAAAAAAGAGGAATCTGCTTGCATGACGCATGAAAGAAGTATATGGTTGTATTTCTGTGAACAAATGCAGGGTGGACATGTGTAGGAAAAAGAGAGAGACACAAATTGATTGAAATTCAGGAAAAGAGAAAGTATGTGCTTCAAGGGTGGTCCTGGAAGAATGTGTTAGGTTTGTGGTGTAGTGCTTTGAGCCCTGGACTACAACCGGAGACTGGAGTTCAAATCCCTACTTGGCCAAGGAAAACCACTAGGTGACCTTGGGCAAATCCCACTCTCTCAGCCTCGGAGGAAGGCAAAGGCAAACCCTCCTTGGAACAAATCTTGACAAGAAAACCGCGTGACGGGTTTGCCTTAGGGGCTCCATAAGTCAGAAATGACTTGAAGGCACAAGAAAAGCACAAATATGTTTGCATTATTAGGGATGGGGGGAAGCGTGTCCTGCTTCTTGTGTATAAAATGAGATAATCTCCCTGTTTGACAATATATATTTGATAGAGTCAATTAACTCCAGAGGTGAAGTGAAGAGATAATGGCCTTGCCTTTCTCATTACTGGTCTCGGAAGTGGAGAGGAAGAGGCAGGCACGGCTCCATCACTGGGTTTTCTGAGTGCTGAGAGTATGTGACACACCCAAGGTCACCAATGAGATTTCCATGGCTGAGCGAGAGTCAAACCCACATCTCCAGGCTCAGAGTCCAATTCTCAAACTGCTACACCATGCTGTACATTGATGATCCTATAATACAGATAATTATAATATAAACATGCCCCCACTTGCACAACATTGAAATTCACTAACAAGACAGTATCACACACCCGCTATGTTTAGTGCCACATTATCTTGGATGCAAGCATTCCACCAGTGTTTTCAGATAAACTTGTACAGATATGGCTTGATCATCTTCCACAGGTACAGTTTAAGATTACCAAATGGGCATCCCAAAAAGACATGTCCCTATGTAAGGCCAACACAGTCCACTCTTGAATGAATGGGAGAATTCAAGGAGCCGTGGTGGCACAGTGGTTAAATGCCAGTCCTGCAAGCCACAAGGTTGTGAATTCAATCCTGCCAGGCTCCAAGGTTGACTCAGCCTTCCATCCTTTCGCAGGTCGGTAAAATGAGTACCCAGCTTGTTGGGGGCATGTATAGAAATGTTTCGAAATACATGCTATTTGTAAGTTGTTCGCCGCCTCGATCCATATGGAGAGGCGGGATATAAATAAATAGATAGATAGATAGATAGATAGATAGATAGATAGATAGATATAAAGAATTGTAAATCTTTGCCATTTTTTTAACAACACAATGCTTCTCCTATTAAGGTTTGCAAAGGTATTAATCTATAGGAGCATACCATTTCTCCTTTGCATTACTGTTTAGAGTCATTTTTTTCCTGACATGGAGGGTGCATCTTTAAATGACTTTTTGAAAGGCGCCATGGACCTTGGAGGGAGAAAAGAAGCAGCAGACACAGCTCCGTCATGCCTAGGCCCAAAAGCCAATGAAAGGCTGTTCTCCCTCCATCCCAACTGCCACTGCCCTGGCCTTGGAGGGAGAGAAAAAGAGGCAGTCACAGCCCCATCATGCCTAAGCCAAGAAGAAGACAAAAAGCTCTCATAGAATCATAGAGTTGGAAGAGAACCCAGTGGCCATCGAATTCAACCCCCTGCTATGCAGGAACACCCATCAAAGCATTCCCAACAGATGGGCATACAGCCTCTGCTTAAAAACCCCCAAAGAAGGAGACTCCACTACGCTCTCTCTCCATCCCAACTAACCTTTCCCTGTACTTGGAGGGAGAGAAGACAAGGCAGGCACAGCTTCATCATGCCGAGGCCCGGAAGCAGAGGAATCATAGAATCATAGAAATGTAGAGTTGGAAGAGACCCCAGGGGCCATCCAGTCCAACCCCCTGCCATGCAGGAACACCCTCAAAGCACTCCCGACAGATGGTCATCAAGCCTCCCTCCATCCCAAATGCCACTGCCCTGGCCTTGGAAGGAGAGAAGAGGTGGCAGACATAGCTCCATCATGCCTAAGCCCAGAACAAGATTAAAGGCTCTCCCTCCATCTCAACTGCCACTGTCTTGGCTTTAAAGGGAGAGAAGAAAAAGCAGGAACAGTTCCATCATGCCGAGGCCCAGAAGCAGAGGAAAGGTCCTCCCTCCATCCCAAATGCCACTGCCCTGCCCTTGGAAGGAGAGAAGAAGAGGCAGGCACAGCTCCATCATGCCGAGGCCCCAGAACTGCCCCTGCCCTGGCCTCAGAGGAAGAGAGAAGAAGAGGCAACATCTGCTGGGCTTAATCTCCTCCTACAATGCCTTTTTGCAATGCAATGCCCTTTTACTTCTCCATCATGTCTTAAATAGATTGTAATCCTGAGAGCAGGGAACTCCTTTATTTTTCTTTTACTTGTAAAGCATCGTGTACAGTGATGACACTAAATAAATAAATTACTAATAAGAATAAGAAGGATACCTGGAATACATTCCAGTTCTAGAAGAAAAAAGCTATTCAAACTTCAGTGACTGTAGCACCCTTGAAAGTGTAAAGCTTCGCTTTCGTTAACTTTGACTCGGCCGCGATAAAAATACAATTCAAAACATAATTACGCATATACCTCATTCTTAATCCCAGCGTTGTGTTAAAGAGAGGAAAAGGCAAGGCCGCACATTGGAAACCAGCAGGAAATGGAATGGTTCCCGGCGGGATGATAAAAAAATAATTAGGCAGCTAAAAGTTCGCCCTCAAATAATGTTGGGAAAAAATAGTAATGGTCATTCTCACTAGACTGCAGAGAAACCCAGCAATTAAAAGCCGCATGGAAGCTTAACCCTGCTTTTTGAGCCAAGAGATGTTCCAGCAGAATGCTCCAAATGGCTCTCCAAGGTATCAGCAAAGATTACAGAAGTTATCCCCAGAAAAAAACAGCAGGAGGATTGTCTATTTGCAAAGGGTACTCACGGGCCAAAAGATGACACTTTTGGCTAGCTTATCAGTCCAAAGACGATGCTAGTACAAATGCTATCCTTCTGTAATTGTGTGACTGGCATGGCTACCTTCTAATCACAGCAGATGGTTTTTATCAGGGCGTCCTAATCACTACGCACTTGGGGCAGGGAGACTGAAATAATATATTGCAGGACTGACTCTGTTTTCAGTCCTCCTTACTGCTTCTCTCCCCCAGAAGCAGAAAATGGAGAAGAACTTGTGTGAAATTTGTTCAACTTGGGAGGGGATAGCATTGGCTGCTTGCTTGGGAAATGCTGGAAATTCACTTTTTTCCCCCCTATATATATTTTGCATCCGGCATCTATTCTTATATGGAATCACAGAGCTGGAGAAGACCACAAGGGCCATCCAGTCCAATCCCCAGCTATACACAAAGACACCGTCAAAAGGCTTCTGACATATGGCCATCCAGCCTCTGCTTAAAAACCTCCAAAGAAGGAGATTCCATAACACACCAAAGTAATGTATTCTGCTGCCAAACAGCTCACACCATCAAAAAGTTTTTTCCTAATGTTTAGGTGGAATCTCTTCTCCTGTAGTTTTAAACCATTGCTCCATGTCCTAGTCTCTGGAGTAGCAGAAAAGAGGTTTGCTCCATCCTCCATAGGACATCCCTTCAAATATTTAAACATAGCTATCATTTTCTTAGCCTTCTCTTCTGTGGGCTAAACATATGCAGCTCCCTAAGCCGCTCCTCACATGGCTTCATGGTTTCCAGGCCTTTCACCATTTTAACTGCTCTCCTCGGGACGTGTATTATTGCATTTTCTGTTATTTTTGGGCTAGCTGAGTATGAAACAAAGCAAAACCTTTTGATTTTTTCCCCAATAAACTCTTTAGCTTCTGCATCTATTGCCCTATACTCAGGTGGATTTTGTTAACCAGAGGCACCTTTACTCAGGATGTCATTTTTATCCCAATAAAAAACTCATAGGGGAATCTGTTCATCCCTCCTAGAAAGCCCTCAGACTGCAATGGCTGCTCTTGCATGAAATCTCCTTGCACCTATTCATCTGAAACTTGGCAGGCTTGATCCCTGGAGGAGGAGAAGGTGTCCTGTAAAAAGTCATCCAGGTCTGTCAAGAATGTTTTGAAAAGTTAGAAGAGTTTCACTTTAAAAATAAAGGGACAAGAGAGAGCATGCCGATCAAATTTGCAGATGACACCAAACTGGGAGGGGTTGCTAATATGCCAGAGGACAGGATCAAATTCCAAAATGACCTGGATAGATTGGAGAGCTGGGCCAGGGCGAACAAAATGAAATTCAACAGAGAGAAGTGTAAGGTCCTGCACTTTAGCAGAAAAAAATGGAAAGCACAAATATAGGAGGGGGGACATGTGGTTGAATTACAGTATGTGTGAAAGGGATCTAGGAGTCTTGGTGGATCACGGGCTGAACATGAGTCAGCAGTGTGATGCGGCAGCCAAGAAAGCCAATGCAATTGGAAAGAGGCTTTTTCTACCGTTGTTGGTGGAACTGTAAGAAAGCAAAAAAATATTGGAAGATTATTTGTATGGAGGGTACAAAGACTGTAAGGAAGAGTTTCCCCATAAAACTGGAATTATATTTGTTGAATATGAGGATTATATCGAGAAATGACATCAAGAAATCGTACTTAATTTGATAACAAAGACCAGAATCCTTTACTCTAATGAAAGCAAAAGGAAGAGATCCTAGTGTTGATTTGCGGCTTATAGAAATTTATGAGATACTAGAAATGGATAAATTAGCAATGCTACTAAAAGAGAAATCGTAAGATAATTTTAGGGGACAATGGGATGATTTAATGATATATTTTAGTCGAAAATGGAGAGAATTTTGTGTTATTGCTTTTACAGAATGAGTTAGATAACATGGAGTCGTATATTTATCCACTTCTGTTCTCTTTATCTTCTTTTTGTCCTATTTCTATCTTGAGTTGACGTACTCTGTAAATACATAATAATTGTAAATATGCAATAAAAAATAAAAAATAATAAAGGGATGACAAAGGACTAATTGGGACTGTCAAATTATGGTGTGTGTTTCACCTGCAATGGGGAAAAAAAAATCCTTCTAAGCATGTCCAGGCTTGATGGCCCCCACAGAGGAATTATATGCCACGTGTGGCTTGTGGACCCCCCCCATTCCAGGGGAACTTGTAATAGAGCTGCTTGGAGAGTGAGCAAAGTGGTGGATTGCAGCAAGAAAAATCTGTTTCCCCTTTAACAGTCAGCAACATATGGGTATTTGTTCCGGAGCCCGAGCACAAAGAAAGTGGAGGCTGTTCGTTCTTCTGCAAAAGAATGCGTGCAAATACCTGTCGTATTAGCATGACTTACTGAGCACAGGTTTTGCAGACAGTTGAAGGAAAGGTACATTTGCCGGGGACAGCGTGGAAATGTTGCTACGCAGAGAAGTTTTAGGGATTGTCAGCAGATCTGCCAGGAGCAAATGGGTGCCACAAACGGTTAAAGATGTCAATTATGGTTAGATTAATGCTTCCTCATGAGTCTTACTGGGGCCTGGTTTGGGTTTTGATGGACCTGTTCAGCAAGGAACCGTTGTGTCCTCCCATCCAACCTTACACTCCCACAACCACTAGACACTTATGTCCATTTGCTCATCTCCCTGCCCTTCATCCCAACAATGCAATTATTCAACACTGATTGCCCTGTAGTGGCACCCTTTCACACTACAGAGTTATAGTGCTATGATTCTACTTTAATTACCATAGTTCCATCCTATGGAGTCAGAATCATAGAGTTGGAGAAGACCACAAGGGCCGTTCTGGCCCACTCCCTTCTGCCACACAGAAAGACACAATCAAAGCATTCTCAACAGATGGCCATCCAGCCTCACTTTAAAAATCTTCAAAGAAGGGGATTCCACCACATTCCAAGGCAGCGTATTCCACTATCAAATTGCTCTAACCCTCAGGAAGTTCTTCCTAATTTTTAGGTGGAATAGTTTGAAACCATTGCTCCATATCCTAGTTTCTGGAGCAGCAGAAAACAAGCTGGCTCCATCTTCAACATGACATCCCTTCAAATATTTAAACATAGTTATCATGTCACCTCTGAACCTTCTCTTCTCCATGCTAAGCATATCCAGCTCTCTAAGCCACTTTTCACAGGGCTTCATAGTTTCCAGGCCTTTTAGCCTTCCAATTTAGAGCGGAATAGAGCCACTGTGGTGTAGTGATTTGAATATTGGACTACAACCAGGATTTGATTCCTCGCTCAGCCAAGGAGACCCACTAGGTGACCTTGGGAACGTCACACACTCTCAGCCCCAGAAAACTCCATGATAGCTTTGCTTTAGGGTCACCATAAGTCAGAAACACTTTGAAGGCACACAACCATGACAACGTAGAATTCTCAGCCAGAGAATTCTAGTTCCTTTCCAAACCACAAACCTCAGGATCCCACAGGTACAGCTAAAGTGGAATCATAGCCCTGCATTTGTGTAGTGTGGAAGGGCATCAGAAGTCTGGGTGCTTGCTGAGTCAGCTCATCTGGTGTGGCTAATCCTGGGCAACCTCAAAGAGCCCTGATCTTCCCCTTTAGGGTTGGTTAAGAGTGGATAGGTTTCAAAACTAGAAGACCTTCAAAAAGAGGACCGCCCTTTGGCAGCCATTTGGACAGAGAACTGTCATCTGGAAGGGGGACACCCAACCACCGTAAGACAATATCTCCGGACAACTCATGCCCGCTGTTCAGCAGTTTATGCCTTTTTTCAACGAAAGCTCCTGTTCCTCCAGGAAGCAAAAGCACTGTTATCAAGAGGTTCTGCATTTCTTGACACTGTGCAGAACAACACAGTTAAACAGGCACAAAAAGAGCTTGGAAACACTGCTGGAAAGCATGCAATTAAAAAAACAGTTGAATGAGACTTGAGGATTGGCCTCCCTTTGTCTCAAGTCCCTCATTAATTAGCCGGTTGCTGGGTCTTCTTGGAACACACATCGCTGCTAATTCACTGATTCTCAAACTGCCTTGGCTTCTTGAATTCTTACAGAAACTGCCAAGCGCTGTTGAAAAAAGAGGCTATTGTGGCACTTTGGAACTCGTTTTAAAGTGTTTAGAAGTAGAGGGGAAGCGGAATGAGGAGATGCTGAGTTAAAAAAAAGGAGCCGTGGTGGTGGCGCAGTGGTTAAAATGCCAGTACTGCAAGCCACAAGGTTGTGAGTTCGATCCTGCCCGGCGCCAAGGTTGACTCAGCCTTCCATCCTTTCGCAGGTCGGTAAAATGAGTACCCAGCTTATTGGGGGCATGTATAGAAATGTTTCGAAATACATGCTATTTGTAAGTTGTTCGCCGCCTCGATCCATATGGAGAGGCGGGATACAAATAAATAAATAAATAAAATAAAAAAAAACATCAACAATTACTATAAAATGGGGGTTGGAAAGCACAAGCTTCCAGGTTCACCAGAACTCTTCCTCAAGGGGAAAAAATAGAGCATGGGGGAGGAAGTGGAATCCCCCAAGGTGGATATTTCAGACTGATTGCCAGTAACTGTACACATATCAGATTACTTAGCAAATAGATACCAGGATGGTCAGCCGGTGTGGGTTACCGTCGGCCCTCCACGTTTTCAGGTTTCACTTTTATGGATTTGATTATGTGCCAGTTTCTCCAACTCCTGCATTTTCCTCACCTCAAGCACTTCTTTTCCAGGAGGATCTTCCCCCTTGGCAGCTCCGATCAGGCCATGCAGCCCTTTCAAAAACCACCTCTGGTCCTCCTCCTCATCCACCAGCTGCTGCCCAGCCAGCTAAGGATGGTTCACAGTCCAGTTTCTTCACCTCACAAACCCTT
This sequence comes from Ctenosaura bakeri, assembly GCA_948474755.1. NCBI lineage: Eukaryota > Metazoa > Chordata > Lepidosauria > Squamata > Iguanidae > Ctenosaura > Ctenosaura bakeri. The sequence continues at coordinate 9,045 of CAOLHI010004659.1, read as the reverse complement.
TCCTGATACACCCCACACCCAAGGAAGGAGATGGAAGTATAAAGCCACCAGGCCAACCCACTCCCTATCCTTCTCTCTCTCTTTTTTTTCCTGGTTTGGACCATCAGTGGCCACTCTCCCCACCATGCCTTGGCACCCTTCCCACAGACACATGCACACATTTTAATATTTGCAAATTTTCCACTTTCGCAGGGGTCCTGAACCTCCAACTCTAGTGACTGTGGAAGACCAATAACAGTGGTTTGGGTACTGGACTAAGACCAGTGTCTAAATCCCTGGGTGACCATGGAAAACCACTGGATGACCTTGGGCAAGTCACACTCTCTTGGCCTCAGAGGGGGACAATGGCAAAAAGGCACATTGTGCCAAGAAAATCCCTTAGAGTTGCCATAAATCACCAATAGCCGCAGCAGATTGCACAAAAATCTGTCTTCGTGTGGGCAGCGTGCCGAAAGACCACAGGCTTTGCACACTTAAGTCTAAAGTCAGTCTTTTGCATGGTTGAAAAGATTTCCCACATTCCATTCTTGTGGCAAACTCTACAGGAGAAAGAAGTGGAAAGAATATTTGCCATTATGCATTTCCTAGCCAAAACTGTTGTTTCCAACACTTGGGAATCCCCAGTTGGAAAGAATAACATAGAGGTTAGAATTTTGTGTAGTTTTATCCAGTATTCACACATCCTAGAGTATGCTGGGAAATTATTCAGTGACAATGCACATGTTGGGGGATGCTGCAAATATCATCATCATCGCTATCATCACTGTTTCCACGAACACACATGTGTTTTTCTGCAAAAATGGCAGCTTTGCATCCAAAACACAATGTTTATACTGTTTTGGGTGTAAAATTGAGTTATATGCAAAACACTCACCATTTTTCCATAAAAAAGTTATGTTTTTGGAAACGCTGTTTCTGCACAAAGAGCACCATTTTATGCAAAAAGACCATGGGTATTTCTGAGCAAAAAAGGACCAATTTGTGCAAAATGGTTGCATATTTGTGGCAGCATAATTTCCTGAAACATTTCAGGATGTGTCAGTACTAGGCAAAAACTGCATGGAAATATTGTTTTTTCCCCACAGTGGTGCGAAAACCTATGGCAATTATTGCACAGAAAGATGAAATAATAAAAGATTTGTATCCCTAATAGATTGTAGAGTGTGTCACACAACGGAAGGGTAGGAAATTTTTTCATTCCAGAGAGAACATTGTGCAATAGTGCTCCCTAGAGTATCTACTTCCATCAGCCCAACAAAGCTTCTCAACCAGCAAATGTCTTTGATTTTTATTTCTACACATCCTCTTTTTTCACAATACTTTGTTGGCTCTTTTGGCATGTAAACCCAGAGGTTTTAAGGAATTGGAATCAGTTTTCAAATAATTTTCTGACTCTCTAGCCAGACCACCAACAGTAAAGAGATGCCCTCTGACATTGCACAGATGAAAACCGGAATGTGTGTTTATTAATGAGGGATATACACAAGCACGGAGAGACTGTGGCAGTCCACTTTTGCCTGAGGCTATCGGGAGTGGAAAACGTAGAATCATAGCATCATTCCACAAGGGCCATCCAGTCCAGCCCTCTACTGTAAAGGGATACATAATCGAATCATTCCCAACAGATGGCCATTCAACTTCTGTTTAAAAAACTCCAAAGAAGGAGACTCCACAGCACTCCAAGGCAGCATGTTCCACTGCTGAATTGCTCTTACTATCAGGAAGTCCTTCCTAATGTTTAGATGGAATCTCTTTTCTTCAAGTTGGAAGCCATTGCTCCACGTCCTAGTCTCTGGAGCAGCAGAAAAAAGGCTTGCTCCATCTTCCATATGACATCCCTTCAAATATTTAAACATAGCTATCATGTCATCTCTTAACCTTCCCTTCTCCAGGCTAAACCGTCTCAGCTCCCTAAGCTGGTCCTCATAGGGCATGGCTCCTAGGACTTCTATTATTTCCTAAACTATGATGCCCAGAACTGAACACAGGATTCCAGGTGGAGTCTGACCAAAGCAGACAAGAGTGGTACCATCACTACTCTTGGCCTCTTACTCCTACTGATGAAGCCCAAAATTGCATTGGCTTTTTTAGCTGACGCATCGCACTGTTGGCTCACGTTCAGCTTGTGATCCACTAAGACTCCTTTTCACGTGTATTGTGGTCAAGCCAGGTGTCACCCATCTTACATCAGTGATGTTACATCTCATATCTATATCATTTTATAACTTCACTCCCTCTTTTCCTCCTACCACTGAGTTAATGGAGTGCCAATTACTTTTGCCCTTTCAGCTCAGCTTGCAGTAACTGAAATAAGCTGAGAACCAAGGGCGAAAGTGGAAGGAGGAGGAGAGAGAAACTGGTATATTTTAAGAGCAGCCACAAATTAACCAGGACAGACTCCGCCAAATCAGGACTATTACAGAATATGTAAAGATGTGACTGATCTCACTAGAGCAGTGCTTCTCAAGCCATCTGATGCAGAGCGCTAGCATTTTTTCTGTTGGTTGGCAAAAACCACCAACCATCTTCCCTTTACTATGCTATCTCAAATGCCATAAACCAGTCAAACTTCATCTGCTCTTTGCAACCCCACTGCTTTGCCCGCTGATCTGAACCCTTAAGAAGGTCTAATGATTTCTCTGCACGCTTGCGGAAGAACTGTCTGCTTGCAAATTATCCAAATATGTTACTTCCCAAAGCCAAGATGACTAAATTTGCTTTTCTCTGGCGAAACACTGAATGCCAGAATGATGTCAGCATGTGTGGCGAAGCTGAGAATTAATTTTCTTGCACAGCTCTAGAGGTGCCAAAGGTGAGTCCTGCCGCATACAAAGTGGACATGGGTAGAAAGACTTCCTTGTTCATATTTAAAGTTTTACTAGAATCACAGAATCATAGAGCTGGGAGGGACAAGGGCCATATAGCCCAGTGCTCTGCCACGCAGGAAATACACAAGTAAAAGTCCATCCAACCTCTGATTAAAGACCTCTAAAGATGAAGATTGCCTAATCTATTCCACTGTTAAACAGTTCTTACAGACAAAGGTTATTCTTAACGTTTAGGTGGGATTTCTTTTCTTATCATTCACGGGTTCACGTTCTAGTTCTGGAGCAGCAGGAAAACAAGCTTGCAGAACTCCTCCAGACACGTGGGACACGTGGCTGGATAGCAGTACATGTAAAAGGGATCTAGGAGTCTTAATAGACCACATGCTGAACATGAGTCAACAGTGTGATGCAGCAGCCAAGAAAGCCAATGCAATTCTCAGCTGCATCAATAGGAGTATGGTGTCGAGATCGAGGGAGGTACTGGTACCACTCTACTCTGCTTTGGTTAGACCTCATCTTCAATACTGTGTCCAGTTCTGGGCACCCCAATTCAAGAAGGACATGGTCAAGCTGGAGCAAGTCCAGAGGAGGGCGACCAAAATGGTGAGGGGCCTGGAAGCCATGAAGCCCTATGAGGATAGACTTAGAGAGCTGGGGATGTTTAGTCTGCAGAAGAGAAGGTTAAGAGGGGACATGATAGCCATGTTTAAATATTTGAAGGGATGCCATGTAGAGGAAGGAGAGGGCTTGTTTTCTGCTGTTCCAGAGACCAGGACAAGGAGCAATGCATTCAAGCTGCCGGAAAGGAGAATCCACCTGAACCTCAGGAAGAACTTCCTGATATTCACGGTGGTCTGGCAGTGGAATCTGCTGCCTTGGAGTGTAGTAGAGTCTCCTTCTTCAGAGGTTTTTAAGCAGAGGCTGGATGGCCATCTGTCAGGAGTGCTTTGAGGGTGTTCCTGCATGGCAGGGGGTTGGACTGGATGGCCCCTGGGGTCTCTTCCAAGTCTACATTTCTATGATTCTATGATTCTATGACATCATCTCACCTTTTAGGGTAACAACTCTCCAGAGGTGAGGGTTCATTTCCTGTGAGTAGAAAGATGCTTAATACCAGCACAGAGATGCCCTACTGAGCTATGGTTTGGAGCAGGCACGAAGGAATGGCAAAAGTTCACAAAAGCCTTGCCTCTCCCTTGAGTCCTTGGCACACACAGCAGACAGACAGACAACTTTCTTATCTCATCAGCCCCGTTTTGGATAAGAGAAAAGTGGAGTTTGCCCCTCCTTTCTGACCTTCTACAATTTCAGAGGAGAAAGCTCACCTCTCCGCAACCTCCCCATGCCTCCCAGAAAGAGGCAACACTCGGGCACACACCCCAGTGGCCAGCTCATGGCAAGTCCAGACACTCTGCCGACCCAAAACTGCGTTGCTCTGCTTGCGTGATGTCTCTCCGTGAGACATTCCAAGCGATAAGGCTGGAGCAGTTCTAGTCTGGCCAAAGTTAGTTGACTCTCAGCTTACCTCAACCTTTGGTTCACCTCTTGAACATGATTCACTGCAGCTCCAAAGGTTGCGGGGTGGAGGGACAAGAGTTGGCTTCAAGGAAAGAAGAAAAAGACTCTAAAATAATAAAGTATTCAGCTGCTCTAACTTTTAGCTCCACGGACATAAATCAAGTTAATGATCTGAAAACTTGGATAGCTCCCTTTGGTTTCGGCTTCTGTGAAGTAATACTAATTGCAGTGGTTGTATTATTATTATTATTATTATTATTATTATTATTATTATTATTATTATTATTAGATTATGATGATGATGATGATAGCTGCTGCAACCATCAGGATCCTATTGCCTCAGGATGGTCTCAAAATGGTCTCTTGTGGGAGAGTTATTGACAACTTTATTGCTTACACAGCAAAGCATCCAGAACTTTGTTGTGCAAGCAAAAGTTACTGCATTGTGGTACACGGTGATCTCATCTCACTTCTTCACTGGGGCTTCCCTTGCCACAGTATTCTACTGGATCTTCTGCACTATCTTTAAAAAAAAAATAGCTAATGTAAAGAATGCAATCATTTTGCCAAAATATACAGCAGTTACATGGTTTAACCCGGAGTTTATATCTCTCCAAGCTCATCCTCCAAGAGAAGCCCTAAAGACACGGCTAAGGGGTTGGAGAATTAATGAGGGATTGCTCTCCTCTGAATGGATCCTGAAGGAAGGCCAAAACTACAAGGTCCATGGGAAACCAAACCTGGAAAACACAGATCTCTGAACATCAGCCATTCAGTTACATTTGAATAAGGTTTTTCATTATTATTTAGTCACGGTCCATTGCAAAACTCCAAGGAAAAAAGGAAGAGGAAAGAATTATGCTCAACAGGTCTATGCATCCAAACTGAAATAGGCTTGAAATTCAGTCAGCATCTGCCGAACAATCAAGTCCATTCTGTTTAAGCTATATCCCTTTGGACCGGGAATTTTAGACTCTTGGAGACATGTTTTTTGTTTTGTTTTGCAGAATCCACACAGCACTAGACCTACAGTAGTTGCATTCTATGGGCTTGTTATGTGAAAAGTTGCAAACCGTGTCCCTGAGGCTGAGCCACTTGCCATGTACAGAGTTTTGTTTTTTTCCCCACAGACAGAAAAATGACTGAAACACATTTTTTTTCAACCAACCCACTGCTCTTTTCTACTGGGGTTCCCTTTTTGCATGTATTCCAAGCTTTGTTTGAGGTCACGAAGCAGAAGTGTCATATTCTGGTTGTCAGCAGGCTGACAACCGTTTAGGGAGTGGGGATGCAGAAGACAATTCTCAGTGGGTTCACTTGATAAACCCCTAAGAAGTGATAGTATGAAGGCTAACTCTCCTCCAGATGTTGATTCAGTACGCCTGAAGATGAAGGCCAGAATCCCGTTGGTATCTTATGGGTACCAAAATTCCCCCATGGAAGCAATCAGACATTTTGGTCTGACGAGGAATCAGACTGGTCTGCATCCAGTTCAAGGTTGTAGAAGTAGAGTTGCACAGGCAGAGCAGCACATGGGCATAAACTGCACATGAATGCGCACTGCCCATGCAGAGGTGCATGCACATTTGGTTGCAAAATGTCACAGTTTAAGACAGCAGCACGCAACCCACTGTGTAACTCCATGAAGGTACTTGTGCTCCAACTCCTCAACGTAGCTGAGATGTTCTCATCAAGAACACAACTCTTTCTCTCTCAATATGACATAAATGTGCATTTAGAGCCTCAGATTTCCACTTCTGATCACCTGCTACTTCTCCTGTACACAGACAGAGATTGGAAGTGCTATGTAGCAGGGTTGGCTCAAAAAATAAAATATTATCTGAGACAGGACAGGAAATGGGGAACGAGAGAGAGAGAGAGAGATGATTCATGCAAATCCAGGTGGAAAATTTTAAAGCCAGCCAAAATTTCCAGGTGGACATTCTGTTAAGGTCAAAACAACCAAAATTATGGTGGCAATTCATACACTGATATGTTTGATTTTTTACATAAGTTTTCATGGACTCCAGGCCTGACTAAATGGTCCAGGATCCATGAAAGCGTATGCCAAACGAAACATGTGAGACCAAGATCCTGCAATGAACATGTAGACACCTCCTTTTGCTGATGCAACGGGGCTGGAGGCATCATCCTCCAGCGCCCTGCTCGCCAGCACCACTGAACTCCATCTCTTGGTGCAGCTGCTTGATTTCTAAGATGGCTTTGGGCAGCATTTGCACTCCTGACAATTGTGCCACAACTGTAAATGTGAATACCAAACATAAGCCCAGCTTACAATATCATTTTGAAGGGATGCCATGTAGAGGAGGGAGAGGGCTTGTTTTCTGCTGCTCCAGAGACCAGGACAAGGAGCAATGGATTCAAGCTGCAGGAAACAGATTCCATCTGAGCCTCAGGAAGAACTTCCTGACGGTCAGGGCTGTCCGGCAGTGGAATATGCAGCCTCCATGGAGTGTGGTGGAGTCTCCTTCCTTGGAGGTTTTTATGCAGAGGCTGGATGGCCATCTGTCGGGAGTGCTTTGAGGGTATTCCTGCATTTCAGGGGGTTGGACTGGATGGCCCCTGGGGTCTCTTCCAACTCTACATTTCTATGATTTCTATGATTCTATGAATCATTACTGCCAGCATTAATCTTTCAGGTGCCAAAAGACCCCCTTGTTGAGGCCAATTGCAATACTTCAGCACATGAGGCAGAAAATCCCACAAGCATCTCTCTCCCTCTTTGGCAGTAAAATAAAGAGTGAAATAAAGAAGTAACAGTTGCCTCTCCTTTCATGATGTCCCAAATCTGCTGCCTGATGCAGCTCCTTCACTCTTCCTAACGGTAGGTCTTGGCCTCCATGTAGTAGCAACCTGGATTCCATTTATTAATAATAATAATAATAATAATAATAATAATAATAATAATAATAATAATAATAATAATAATTGATTAAAACTACAAAAGAGAAAAACACATATCATGCAGAATAGACAGTATATAAAAAAAACCCAAAACAACACATGACTGAACATTCAGACGTTAACAGAACATAAACATAAGAAAAGGGAGGGAGAGGGAAAAAATGTCCTACAAAAATCTACCTAATTTTAAAAAAGACATATACCTAAACATCAGACACTTTAACACAAACTTCCCACTCCCCCAATCATGGTTGCTGTTAACTTCTGAAGCTTTTACTGCCTCAGATTATCATCTTTTTCTTATTATATGGATAATATAACACCTGGATTCCAAGGATGCAGATGCTACAGTACATCTGCAGATTACCATTTAAGAGAATTATATATATATATATATATGTACGTAATATGCATGCATGTACACGCACGCACATATACACACACACTATGAGGAGGGGAATCTATTCCCAAACATTCCCCGGTCTGGAGTACATTCCATCTCTCCCATTCAAATGCGTTTTCCACACTTTCTTGTCTTGCTCAAAACAGTTCTAAGACTTTGGCTCAGTTTCCCATCCTCTCCTTCGCAGTGTCTGGCACTACCTGCGTGCCAGCTATTAAATGCCTGGCATTTGGCTGATGGACAAACAGATAACTGGGAGTAAAACCGAGCCTTCCTCCTCCACCTCCACCTTCCAGAACCCAACACAGTCAAGAACCAAAAAGGTAGGGGGAAGAAGTAAACCAGCAAGGCAACATCTGGAAGCCCAGGAAATCCATCTTTCTTTCTTCCTGCCTCAAAATATGCTAGGAAGCTCATAATGGCAAAACCGGCTAAGGTCCGATGTTGCAATGTAATTAGAAAACAAGACTGTAGTGAGAACAAAATGCAATAAATTATTGCTGAAGTACAAAGCGTTCAACATGGAAAATGCAAAACAACAGGATCGACCAAGACTCATGTTTGCGGAGAGCACATGGAGGTACATTCCTTCAGCTGAACATCAAGGGGAAAAAATAATGACCACAGATGCTTTACACAGCCACAAAGTAGAGGATGAAGACATTGAAATAGTTCAAGATTTTCCATACCTGGGCTAATATAATATAATATAATAGCAGAAGCAGCTATAGCCGGACTTCCTTGTCAACCTCATCTAACAGACAAGAAGCAACAGCAACAGCCCACGTACTGAGACACATTTTTCATCTTTAAGAGAAACACATTTCTTTCTGGTCTCCTCTGAAATGGTTTTAATTTAAGAAGGTCAACAAAGGGAGCCAAAGGATGGTCTCCTTTGGAAGACGGAGGGAGGGAAAAGCAATACAGGTGCAGCCCCCACTGTTCCCGACCACTTGGGGGGAGTTTGAAGTTTAGCAAAGGTCAAATTCTGAAGTATCAGCAACCCACGTTTCCTGCATCTTTTTCCACCCAGATCTTTCTGCAGGAGATGCAGGAGGTCAGACCATAAAGGCCTGTTCCACGGTCAGACTCAACACCCCACACGCTTTCCTCCTAAGCAGTTGGACAAGACAGAAGGGAGTACAAAAAATTGCAGTCAAGGATGAATTCAGCAGAGCAATCAAGCTGTGACACATCAATTAACATATAAATTACTCAAGAGGAAACCGGGGAAGCTTCTCTCCACCTTCATGTTTTCCAGGACCACTCACTCCCCGTGAAAATGGGGTGCACGAGTCATTTCTTTTCCACTTGTTGCAACCATTTGTGCAGTGATTGCGACAAGATTCTTTAGTCAGCAACCTATAGCCA